>OZ024707.1:16049061-16298753 GCA_964016945.1 Microplitis deprimator
TTACCAATATTTATATGATAACTGTATGACTGATTTCAATTACTTATAATTGTGCTGTAGTGTAAAAACGAAAATATAACTTTAACTGACGAATTGATAAAGTATGAGTGCTGCCCAGAAAACTGGAGTGCTTGTGTAGTTTGTATTATCATTTCGAAAATAAAAATTATAATAATAATCTTAATTACAATTGTACAAGATAATAAAGAAAAAAAAATGTATGATTTGAAAATATAAATGTCCATCACCGACCGCTCTGTTTCGAAATAAACGTATATAAGATATTTCTTATTTAAGATAGAATTGAATGATTTCGATCTATAAAAATCGGAATAAAAAAATAGAGAGAAGTAAAAAAGCAAAAGTATAAATAACAATGCATCTATGTATATCTCTATAGATAGAGAATAAAAAGCGAACATTTTCAAACAGAGACGGTTACAGTGCTCTTATTATTAGTCGATCAAAAGTATAGAAATGTAGAACTGCGTAATATTTTTTAGGGATAGATAGTAAAATTGTTGTTTTGTTGATTGTTTTTAATAGATTTTATTAAACTGTTCCACGTCTTGTATGGTTAGATCAACAAACCATAGGCGTGATCTAGAAAATTCATATAAAATTTCCATCTAGCTTATTAGGTGCTTAAATGATTAATGTAAGTAGAAGTATTCATCATTTATGCTCCATAAAAATTGAAGAGATAGTGTTTATTATTTATATATATATATATATATATATATATATATATATATATATATATATATATATATATTTATCGAAACAAATCATTATTTAAGGAATGAAAAAAATAATTAAACATTTTCTTCAGTATTAATTGTATAATAAGCGATTTACAGAAAAAAAATTAGATAAATATTTAATATTTGAACGATTCAGAACAATCCGTTCTTATTATTTCAAAATAAAAACTTCCAGATTCTTTGACTGTTGTAGAATTCCCAAAGGTGGCTTAAAATCTCTCTAACTATTTTTTCTCAATAAAAAACGAATAGGGGAGCCTAGGGCACGAAAGCTCCCCTGGGGACACAAAGGCCCCCCTCAAAAATTAGGTAAAATTTTTTTTTTATTTTTCGTCAAGTTGTGACCTCTATAATGTTTTTATCATATTTTAGACCAATATGTGATATGTGGGGTAAAATGGACCACTCGAAAAAAAAATTGTAACATTATAAAGGTCATAACTTGACTGAAAATGAAAAAAAAAAAACAATTTTTTTTTTTTCGAGTGGTCCATTTTACCCCACATATCACATAATGGCCTAAAATATGATACAAGCATTATAAAGGTCATAACTTGACGAGAAATCGAAAAAAATTTTTTGTTTATAATTTTTTGGGGAGGGGACCTTCGTGCCCCAGAAAAAAACATTTTTTTTTTCGATTTTTTGCAAAATTTCGACTGATTCTTCCGAAATAGACGGAAAGTAAACGAATTTTGTGGTTAAAAGCCACAAAAAGAAAAAACCCGCTCAAGGGGGCCTTCGTACCCCAGGCTCCTCTAACTGGTCAATTTCTGTTTATTGTATGTCATTAAATTAAATATAAAAAAAATCGATTTTACAATTTATTAATGATTGATAACCTTTTTACAAGTTTTGAATTATTTTAATACAAGAATTGGATTGAAGGCAAAGCTGTGCCTCAATTATGTTTACTTTTTGAATTTGGTGATAGTATATGAGTAAGTGGAGTAATGTAGAAAAAGTTCAAATGATCAGATAGTAACAAAGTAACAAAGAAATCTACGATCGAAAGAGTTCTAAATCGTACTCACCGAAGCGCAATATTTTTTATTTTAAAACTTGAGTGAATTGCAAGATTAAGTAAACAATCGATTAATTCATTAAGGTCCAGTTTTTTAATCTACGATTTAATTAAATCTGATATTAATTTATCGTTGTAAATTTAAAATTAAATAAGTAAACAGGAAAATCGAAATAATTTTTTTTAAAAAAAAGTAAAAAAAAAAAAAAATTTTAAATATATTTACAATTTTGTACCCATCATTTTCAAAAATAAAATGTACGAATGATTTAGAAAAAAAAAATTGACAATTTCTACTTTTAGTAGAGTGCTGGATGTGACATCCACAACTGTATACAACATACAGAACTAAACATGTTTCTTGGTCATAACACTAGCATAATTTAAACTTTTTGATAATCTTTTTACTATTTCATTAGCGATTATCTGGTTTATTTAATAGTTCAATGAATCAATCGAAAAAAATTATGTTCTATGCAGTAAATAAAAATATATTACTCTAACTGAGTGTTGAAAACTAATGTTTCTAAATAAAACACAATATGGGGTTCACTATATAAAACAAATTAAAAATAAGGTAAAAGATCTCTTATGCGATCATTTTTTAAGTTATGTGAGATAAGCTTAAAAAATTAGTAAATATAATACAAGTTTTCTTTTTCATACGTCTTATGAAAGTTTTAAATATCAAATACACAGGTCCAAATGAAATATAGTGTAAATATTTAATTATTGTTATTGATCACATTCCATAAATTCAATGGACCATTTCTCGATCACAAAAAAAAAAATTGATACCTTATACTTGATCAGAACATCCCGAGTATTTTGTGAGTATTTAAATTCAAAATTCCTGGAGGTTTCACTTCCGCTTGAATGTAAATTTATGGCTTTTTAAACAGTATTCTCTATTTACAGTAAATTAATAAGACGGTCAATATTTTATTATTTGATATCGAATGAATATGTAGAAAGATTTATGTAAAATTTATATTTTACGCCACATAATGTAAACATTAAAAAAATTTATGTTTTAAAAGTAATTAATTAAAAAGTTTAATTTTCAGATATTTTACGATTCCTTTTTCAAATTCTTATGATTTATAGAAATACGTGCAATAAAAAATTCAATGACATTTATATATATATTGACAAAATTTATTTATATCAGAATATTTATGTTTTCGGTAATTGTGGACTATCTTATTTTTTGGATAGATTCCTTGGTAGCTATAACTATTTTTCTAAGTTGCAAAGTATTATAAATTAAAAATCGTTGCATTATCGTTATTAGAGAATATATAAAATAAAAATATATGTAAATGTAAAAAAATATGTGTTAATAACTCGAGTAGGAAAATACATAATGCTATGTTTATTAAAATAATGATACTTAGAGTGTTATGCGTTTCAGAGTGGTCGATCAAGTAAATAATTAAGTTATTACGTAATAGTATACTCAGATTAATAATTGATCAATGTACCATATCCACGATGAAAAAAATATACGGCATACATAAAATATTAATAAATTGTATAATCACAGATGTTCTCCAAGCAACATTCAGTTAAACTAAGTGGTATGTATGACAAGTACATATGCTAATAAACCATAAAGCAATTTTTGTTAAATGTATAAATAAAAGTTGGAACGAAAAATAATAAATACCATATATTATAGAAATGAATTAATACATAAACTGTTAAAGACAACAAAAAAAAAAAAAAAGAAAAAATTACCGAAAAATAATCAATAATAACATCAATCTCTTATTTATCTCACCTATAATATATGCAATATCATTATAACATGCTGCCATACATAAGAATACATGTCTATTATATGAAATCTATGATTGAAATATAAAGAATAAATGTGTTATTGGTAAACGTTCATTTATCTTTCATCATTTTATAAGTTTTTAATTTTATGTTGTAATTTATGATTTTTATTATGTTCTAAGTGAATTTTTTTATGTGTTTAAATTGTTTAAAGCCAGTTAAAAAACATAGAATAATTTTGGACGATATTGAAAACCGCTGTGGCTCAAAACACCACCTACAACACTAATAGAGAACTTTAGTGGCTAGAAAACTTTTGTTATGCATGAGCTTGAATTTCACTGTGATAGTACAATTTTTCGCTAGAAGAATATTGTGCCGAGAGAAAATTCTAATGTCTTCTTCAACTCTATGTAGCTCTTGTAACGGCTACTTCCCGGCTCGAATATACTCGCCGGTGTCTAGGGTAACCAACGGGAATTTAATTAAACAATTAAAAACTTTATTCAAATATTAAATAACAAGCCTCTTTATTGCCTAGTTACGATTATTATATACAGTTAATTGCATACAAGGTGCGATACAAATCTTCCCCAAAATAATCCGCGGTCTATTCCACGGGTTACTGGTTCCCCGGTTTTCCAAAGGATTACTAGTCGTCACCCCTTTGGCTGTAGCTCGACCCCTTCCCAAGGAATGAGCAGATATCCAACTCACTCCCACCTACTCGACTATGATCACCTGCCACCCCTTAGCAGAAGGCTTCAGAGTAGGAAAGTCCACTTTCTCGTGGGTTACTAGCTATCACGTACCTTTGTCTTAGTCGGACTTCAGATAACTGCAGCTTCTTGGATTTACTCGGCTAGAAGTCCCCCGTCGAGTAAAGCGCCCAGAGAACGAGATGTCTCCTCCGGTTTTTCCAACCGAACTTATTACCTAGCCTTTTCGCCGCAAGTGTGGAAAGGCTTCGCTTACGATCACCCTCTATCGCCGCCCGCTCAAGTATAGCGAAGAGTAAAATTATTATGTCCCAATCGCTCATTCTCTCATTTCCTTCATTCGTCCTAGTATTTAACTCGGGCGGCCAAATTCTATGTATTTGATATTTACTTAAATTCTTATTGCATTCTTTTTCTTTCCTTCAGTAAACTCACTCGGGACTTAGAAGAATTTTAATTCTCTCAATATTATTTTCTCTCTAAATACTTTTACAATTCTCTCAGTCATATTTTCGTTCTTTTAAAGACTTGCTCGGGACAGACAAATTTATGTTACTTTCATTTCTAATATTAGGGTTACAAATAAGTTTCCGCCGTTTTTTAACACAAATTAGATATTTATTATAGAAGAACGGTAATATAAATTTATTTAAAATATTGCCCATCACTTGCAACCACTTTTTCCCATCTCTCAGGCAGCATTCGAATCCCACGTCTGACGAACTCCTTGTCTTTTGAGGCTATCCACGAATCAACACAATTTTTGGTATCCTCATAAGATGTGAACCGCTGCGCCGTCAGAGCATGTGCCATGGACCGGAACAGGTGATAATCGGACGGTGCAATGTCTGGTGAATACGGCGGGTGGGGTAACACTTCCCAATCAAGTGTTTCCAAGTACTTTTTCACGGGAGCCGCAACATGTGGACGAGCATTGTCATGCAGAAGAATAATTTTTTCGTGTCTAGAATAGTATTGAGGGCGTTTTTCCTTCAGAGCTCGGCTCAATCTCATCAATTGTGTTCGATAGAGGGCTCCAGTAATTGTTTCGCTCGGATTAAGCAACTCATAATACACTACACCTAGCTGATCCCACCAAATACACAGCATAAGTTTTTTTCCGTGAATATTCGGTTTTGCTGTTGATGTTGACGCGTGGCCAGGTAATCCCCATGATTTTCTTCTTTTTGGATTGTCATAATGTATCCACTTCTCATCACCAGTTATGATACGATGTAAAAAACCCTTTTTTTTATGTCTAGCTAGCAGCATTTCACTTAAGCATAATCGGCGTTCAATATCTCTCGGCTTTAATTCGTACGGAACCCAATTTCCTTGTTTATGAATCATTCCTAATGATTTTAAACGATGTGAGACTGCTTGCTGAGTGACTTCTAATGTTAGAGCAAGTTCTTTTTGTGTTTGAGATGAATCTTCCTCCAATAATTCCTCCAATTCTGCATCCTCGTAAATTTTTGGCCTTCCACTGCGATCTTTGTCTTCTACGACGAAATCACCGTTTTTAAACTTTTGAAACCACTCTCGACACGTTCTCTCACTCAAAGCACCCTCACCATATGCTTCTACGAGCAATTGATGCGCCTCAGCAGCAGATTTCTTTAAATTAAAGAAGTAAACTAATATTTCCCGCAAATGACGCTTACTTGGCTCAAATTTTGACATTTTCAACTTACAAAAATTATATTTTACCAATATAAAATCAATGACATTAATAGGTTATGTTGTTCTTGAATGTCCAAACTATTTTTTAAGCCGGTTATCATCTGCGAAAGCTAACCGAAACTCCGTGCCGCGCCATCTACAATAAAACGGCGGAAACTTATTTGTACTCCTAATAATAATACAATCGTTGTAGTAATAATAATATAATAGTAAGAATAATTACAATAACAATAGTCAGAATAACCATAGTAATATTTATAGTCACAGTAGGAATAATCAAACCAGTAGTAATAATTTCAATAGAAATAGTCATGATCATAAGAATAGTACTAGTCAGAAAAATCATAGTAATAAGAATCATTAATCATAGTCATAATAATGATCTTAGTAATAGTCACAGTAATAAGAGTAATAATAGTTATGATAATAAACATAGTATTAGTCATAATAATAAAAATAATAATCAGAATAGCAATAAAATGGTCCCCTTCTCCCGTCCTGGCATCCTAACCTTCCTCACACCCCTCCTTCCTCGGAAGGAAAAGTTGTGAACTCTGTTTGCCACTTTTCGCCCCAGTCCTTACTCTTCCCGCTGTTGCGCGTCCTGCCTGCCCTGGAGCTTGGACAACATGTCCCGGGCTGTCTTTCCCAGCGGCTTTATTGTTGAGTGACCTTAAAAAGCCGTGAATGCCCTCCTTTTCTGGTGTGGCAGAAATGGCAGGGTTTCCACCTTGTCTAAACATCATTGTGTCCAACGTAAAAAAAAGTGCAGTCCATCTAAGGCCAATGGATCTCAGCGCAGGACTCTATTATGAACATCTGAAGGATGTTCACCTTACCCCAGACGAATGGAAATTAACCACCATAATGAATTTGAGTTTCCTTTAACAACAAATCCCTTCTATTTTAGACATCGAAATTCATGATCTTTATCGATACTATGTTACATCAATTGCAGAAGCATAATGCCGATACTACATAAGGTTCGAAGACTACAAACGCATGTCTTGAGAATTAACCTGGCGAATGCAGGTAATAAGACAACTGGTTGGTCCAGATCACGCAAACAACCAGTCGTCACCAATCTAACCAAGTTAGGAAACCCTCCTCCAAGATTATCTGAGGGTTTGTAAGAGACGTTCCAGGTCGTTGGCTGGCCTCTTTTTAGGCGGCCTGAAGAGGTCCCCTGGTCTATCGACGTAACCATCGGCTGAGCGCGATACCTTTGATGGTTTAGGTGCTGCTTCCGGCCTTGTTTCAGCCTGTTAAGGACTGCGTCCTGGACGAGAGCCCGGGTGGGTCGTACTGGGCTGGCCCGTGCTTGGTTTTGTGCCCAGGCACAAGATCGATTTCTTTTCAGGGCGTGACTGGGTTCGTACGAATCCGGGATTCGCTAGATCGTAGGGCTCAACTATCTGAACTCTCTTCTTCCAGGGTTGGTTAGACCGGATTCGAGGTATCCCTTGCGGCTTTAATTGCCGTGACTTCTTCCTTACGGTAGGTACATACTCGGCCAGTTGGGGACTGTGCTTCTGGCATGAGTCCAGACTGGTTGAGTTGACTGGAGACAGGTCTTGAGTGGCGGTCTTGTGGTGCTCTCTTTTGCTCACTGCCTCACCGACTTCAGGTTGCCATGACCCTCGTTTCCGGTTATAATACGCAGCCTATCGTTCGTAAGCTTGAGCTAGATTGATATTCACGAGTTCCATAGTTTCTTTCAAGGATTTTACGACGTGATGCTGATCGTACGGGGTACTGAACCCGCCGTCACTCAGTGTTCGTACCGATACTTGTGGTAGGATCTCTCGGCCATAGTTCAAATAGCTCGACGAGAATTGTGTCGCGTCATGTTTCGCGGTATTGTAAGTGAACATTAGTTCAGCTAGCAATTTATCCCACGTTTTCTGATTTTTCTCAACGAATTGAGCAATCATCACGTCAATCACGCGATTAGTACGTTCCACGGAGTTGCACTGCGGCGAATATGGTGGCGTTTTCACGTGCTGGATGTTGAACCCTTTCAACAGGTCGGTAAACTGTTTGCTTTTAAACAGGGTTCCGTTATCCGTGATGATCGTCTATAGTCGGCCGAAACGTAGCAGAATCTGATCCTTCAGGATCTTGCAAATGGCTTCTGCTTTGGGCTGGCGTATTGGGTGTGCTTCTACCTATTTAGTGTACTTATCCTGGAACAATACTACATACGCTATTCCTCGGGTAGATCTCAGTTTTGAGCCAATGATATCTGCTGAAACCACTGCCCAAGGACGGGTGGCTGAGATTGTTCCTATTGGAGCAGACGGAGGTTGTTGCGACGGCTTATATTGTGTAATGCGTCCGCAACTTTATTCCACTTGTCTTTCCGGTATACAACTTCGAAGTCGTACTGCTGCAGGTACAGGCTCCATCTCGCCACGCGACTACTTGGACTTTCCATCGTTCGAAGCCATTTCAGTGATTGGTGATGCGTGATGACGGTGAACTCATATCCTTCAAGGTATGATCTCATCTTTTGGATCGCACAAACCACTGCTAGGCATTCCTCACGGTTATGGTGTAATTCCGTTCTGCTTTGTTTAGCGACCGGCTCGCATACGCGATTACTTTTTCTTCGCCGTTCTGTTCTTACGTCAGGACGGCGCCTATGCTCACATCGCTGGCGTCCGTTTGTAGACTAAATCTTTTCGAAAAATCCGGCGGTGCAAAAACAGGGGCAGATTTTGAACTGTTTTTCAAGATGTCAAAAGCGGTTTGTTCGGTCACTTCCCACTTCCATCGTTTCCGCTTTTGGAGAAGGGAAGTGAGGGGTTTTGTCAGGTCTGCGCAATTCGGGATGAACCGACGGTACCACGAGATCATTCTCAGACACCGTAGTCGTTCCTTGGGTGATTTGGGTGGAACGATGTCAGTGACTGCCTTGACGTTGTCCAGGTCGGTTCTAATTCCGTGTTCATCGATCACGTGCCCGAGGAATAGGGTGCTTTTCTTAAGGAAGCGACTCTTTTCGTGATTTATCTCGAGGTTCGCCGCTCGTAACCGATTCATCATTTTCCTCAAGATCTCTAGATGTCGACCAAGGGTATAGCTATAAGGGATATGCTGTTACTCTGGTCGTCCTTATTAAGGGCGCCACTGGAAGTACTACGGCCTCCCAGAACCGGATCTTCGATCGTCAGGGTCAGTGTAAATTTATTTGTAAGAGAAGGATAATTTATAAGTAACCAATTTATTTCACTTTTAACAATTTTAACCTTTATTTATTTAACCTTATAAACCTTTTAACCTTGTAACCTTATTAAACCTTATTAACTAACGTCAACTGCCTTTGACGATTACACACACACACACACACACTCACACTATCCCCTGGACTGTTTAACACACGCGACTTTTCTAAATTTATCTCCACGCGGTCAACAAGACCCTCTACGTAGCTAAACCTTAAACCTAGGTCACGCGGTCACCTTGACCCTCTACGTGATAAAAACCTTATAATTAATTTACGCGGTCCCCTGGACCCTCTACGTGATTTAAACACTAACTCACTACTTTATAACATTTATTTACAACTTATTTAATTATCACAATTTTCATAATTACGCTCTTCACTCACTCACACTTTTACCAATATAAAATTCCAATTTACCTATTTCCTTAATTAAAATTAATTTCCATATAATTATTTACCACTTTGAAATCATTAATCAATTAACAACAACTAATTTCTTATAAACGTTAACCTTTCCTTCATGAGCAATTTTGTTAAGCCGGTTTTATGTATAAACGGTGCTGCCTGACTTGGCTAGCTCTAGTCCAGGCCACGGTTACTTATAATTAACTTAATTAATTTAATCTTATGAGCTGGGGGGCTCGCCTCGTTTCCTTAAAATCGGCGCTTATAAATTATAAAAGGAAAAGAATGCCTGGTGGTTTATTTAGTAAAGATTTGATTTTATTTTATTTTCAAGGAATGTATTTTATTTAATCAAATTTTCCCCACTTTGTTACATGTAAAAATTCCCCAATTTTATTTTATTGAATTAATTAAATTAAATTTGGTATATAAGTTTTAATATTTTAATTTACGCGCTAGGAGACCAAGTATAAATTTAATTTGGGGAAGACGGAATCCCACTTACGCTGTACTTTACTGCATGCTCCATCCTTGTATGTGTAGGCGAAGATGACCCTCTGCAGGAGTAGCAGCAACGGTGTAGGCCCAATCTTAGGTGATAGAAAATTGCAGGAAACGAGCAGCAATGATGTAGCAACACTCACAAATTTTATCGGCACAATTCAATTTTAATTATAACTTTACTAAATGGCCGCGTGTAGAAATTTGACTAGAAATGTATTTATGGCTAATTCGACGTTTTTCAAATAAATATTTTACAATAATTACTGCGGCTATTAATAACGAAGAAACAAACTCAAATATATAAAATAAATTAAATAAAACTGAACACTGGACTTAATGACTAGATATAACTAGACATCGTTAAGCCGGCTCAAGTAAATTATCGTGAGCTCTGGTTGTAGAGTAGGGACCTCGCTAAGCGTCATCAGTCCACTACCCTACTGGTCCACTCTGGGTGGTAGCCAGGGTCTAAGTCTTCGAGCAACTGTTTGCTGGCCTTTTTATAGGAAAATTCTGGAGGCGTGAAACTACCCCATTATTGTCTCAATAGAATCCGATCTAGGGGGCTTCTGACATGGCCCCGAGTGACTGATGATTGTTAATTAACTTAAAATTGTCCTAATAGATTGCCGTAAGGTAAATTGGACTTTCGTGCTCGATTTTCAAGTCGAAAATCAAAACTGCACTGTTACATGTGATTTATTTTATTTGACCGCTTCACAATTTATCGCCGACTATATCCAATACTCAAAACTTGAACGTTAACTCTCCCGTTTTACTTCACGACATTTATAAATTATTAATTAATTTTATTAATTTAATTTACTTATAATTAATTTTATCCTAATATTAATGACTAGATAATTTTATCTAGATCGCAATTGATTTTTCGGCGATGCTTTACACGACCTGCCTGGAAAATTCCAGAAAAATTTTCCGGCGAGTAACTTAGACAACCTGGCTTGAAATAACAAAGCTAATTATGTTGAGTCCGGTTTTTCAATTATTTTATTACACGTTAATAGACACGACAATACTCCGCGGACACGACGTTAAATTATATATTTTAATTAACAAATATTCCTGCTTCCCTGCCTGGAATATTTTCTAAATACCTATCACAATTTACGTTGATTTAGAATACTGTTGGCTTCGCCTCGGCCAACAATTACATGTGATCTGAGACATTTCTTACTTTACTTCCCTAGGTGTGTAATATACTTTTTTATATCGACTAAAATAGTCAGTCTTACGAGAGAGCTCATGGAGCTCGAATCTCTGCTCTCCAGCCATAATTAATAAACTACACAATTTATTCTAAATTAATTCAACCTTATTTTGGGGTGCCGCTTGGCACCCCCAATATTTTCACCTACACCATGACCTGTCCATAACAGTATTACTACCCAGGGGCGAGTGCTCATCAGCTGTTCCACCCTGTCCTATAACCCTGAGCGCTTAACAGCAGTTCGGGTCTCCTTCAATTTTCGTACCATTTACCCGCTATAATAAAAATATGGAGTTGGAACCGGCAACGAAAATAAATTAAATCGTGAAAAATAAATGAATTAATGAATAATCGAATAATCGACGACCACGGCCCACCAGGGGTCTATAAACACTATAACGAGGCAAAACCTGGATTAAATTTAATAATTAAAAATTATTTTTATTTTTAATTAATTTAGGGTAATTTCGTAAAACGTAACAGTGGTTCTGTGACCAGGATCAGCAACTATTATTCATAAAAATAAACAATAAAAATAATTAATTTAATATTGGAGAATTTCCAGTATGTGACACCTAATGTTCGGTAGTCCAAACTCCTGTGTCTAGCTGGCTACTCAGTCCTTCCCGGCTCTGTGTCCGTGCGTTCAGATGGTTGCCCAGTCCTACTAGCTCTGTCTCCGTGTCCGTGCGTCTGGGACGTTACCAGTTCGGGCTATCTATATTTTTCTCAATTTATCTATAAATTGTCTTATTGAGAAGGTTTGCATGTTTAGGTTTCCACTATATTAAATTGGTGTATTACCGTACGATGGACGGTGTGGCTCAATAAGTTATAGATTAAATTGAACGGAATATAGTATAGTGCCGGATAGCTCAACTGGTAGAGCACTCGACGCGATACCGACATGGTCTGGGTTCGATTCCCAGTTCGGGCTATCTATATTTTTCTCAATTTATCTATAAATTGTTTTATTGAGAAGGTTTGCATGTTTAGGTTTCCACTATATATAACGTTGTCAAACCAACCCTGATAGCTACACCTTACTCTGCAGTGAAAAATTTTCGGCTAACTTAACAAGAAAGTTTCTGGCAAGCTTGGCTGGATAATACTTTCCTTTAAATTGGCTTCAGGATACGGCAGTAGCTTGAATGTAACTTGACAGAAAAACTTACCGTTGATTTGGAGTGAAACTTTTAATCAACTTAACTATTTAAATCAATGTAACTATTTAAATGATGAGTATAATAAAAAAAAAAAAAAATTCATCTCTTCATTTCATCAAAATCTGTTTTCAAAACAGCTCGTAACTTGATGATAAAGAAAATGGATAAATCACTCGCTAAAACTGACGGCAATAACCAATTTACACCTTCAAAAGTTACTGTTTCGAAAGTAAGATCGTTAGAGCTTGGAAAAAATTATTGTGACCCCAATGATATTGTTGACATCATTCTACGATTGGATCAAGCAAATAATAATCATTCATACATAAGGAAATATATTCAGCCATTTACCATCTATCTTGGGATTGAACAACATATAGAATTACTAAAAATGCATAAAAATTTGGTTTTTTATTTTGACGCAACTGGATCAGTCATCAGAAAGCCATATCCATATTCCAAACGGATTTATTATTATGCTGGAGTCGTTAATATCGACAAAACGATTTACCCTGTTTTAGAGATGCGGATCACAAATATTCATACATCTTCTTCCATTGCTAAATGATTGCAATATTTTAAATCTTTATGGACAGAAAATAAAGTTGATTGGCCATGTTTTGAAGCGTTAATTTCTGATTGGTCATGGGAAAATATTAATGCTTTAATTCACAGTTGGAACGATTGTACGGTTCAAGAATATTCCAATATTATGTTTGAAGGAACGAAGTCCATGAGCGTAATTAATAAAGATATAGTATGTACGGCAGTTCATATACATATAAGAGTATAGATAATATGAGTGGTAGCGAGTGAGTGAGTCAGTCTTAAGTCAGAGGTCATACTGCACGGAGGGATTGGGTCTTTAGTTTTCGGGTCTGAAATTTAGATGTGAGTCATCGTAACTATATAGTTTGCCATTACTACTTTCTACGTGTATATCTCTTTTCTAAAACTTGTAACATATCATATCTACGTACACGGGAAAAAATCATCAGGTCTGATCATGCATAATCATGCGTTAATCTCATGCATGATCATGGCTGGTCAGGCATGATTGTGCTTTTTCGTGCACGGTCACGCATGCTCATGGCTGTCCAATATTCAGGCATGATCAGGCCTGAGCAAGCACAATCCCTCAAATTATTAAAAAAAAAAATAAAAATAATGATGTCAATTTTAAATTAACTTATTTTGTGAATATTATTGTGTAGTTAATGTTTACTGGTTGAAAAGTACTTTTGAAATTTTACCCGCGACGGGTCTCGAACCCACGACCGTCATGTTAAGAAGCACGTTCGCTGTCCACTAGGCTGAACTATCTTATTCAGTTTATGAAGATTTTTAACATGTTTTGAAACCTTAGGATTATAAAAAATAAAATATTATTTAAACTCGATCTTGATTTGGTTATTAAATCTTTTCTGAATAATGGATGAAAAGAATTGTAGTTATCAATTACGAGCAAATTTAACAATTACATTAATCTTAATTATTAATTAAAAAAAAAAGTCAATTATATTGAGTTTCATTATCAATTTGGCAAGAATTTATTATTTCAATTCTTTGATTAATTCGAAAAAAACCATTTTTAATTAATTTCATTTAAATTATTTTCTGGAAAAAAAGATTGGTTTTCGTTATTAATTGAACCAAAAATTATAAATTAAATATCTTTGATTACCGATTTAAAAATGATGATTTTAACTACTATCGTCAAAATAAAAATAAATGTTTAAATATTCGAAGTTTTTCATAAAAAATATATGATTATCCTTAAATAAAAACCTCGATTAAATCCGATTGAAGCTCGACCGGATTTTAATCGAATTAATTCGGAGATTTTAATCATAGATTTTGATCAAATTTTTGTAATAATTGACCGTGCATGATCCATGCTTGAACATGCTCACCCTTGCCTGAATCAACGCATGATCATGCATGCTGATTTTTTTCCAGACAATTAATCTAAATTAAATAAATAATAAAATAAGAAGAAAACAATAATGATAATTAATCTAACAGTTTCTATTAACGACTAACTTTCATTTATGGATATGAACGAGTATGCTTAGTGATGCATGATCAAGCCTGAATATTCATAAATATTTTTCACTATTTGCATATAACCGTGAAAGATTAAGGTTGACCATACATAGCCTTGTACGATCATGTCTGCGCCGTGCATGATCATGGATGACAGAGCATGCTCAACCATGGCTTTTCTCGAGGGATTACATCTCTGGATACAATTATTTCTAACGTAAGTCATGAGCAAGTCTGATCTAGAATGAGTCATGCATGATCATGCTTGATCACGAATGAGTTATATATGATCAAGTATGAACCATGTATGGTCATGCATAACAGAGCATGCTCAATCATGATCTTTCCTCATAGATCATATCTCTGGATAGAATAATTTTTATCGTAAGTAATGAGCAAGTCTGCTTTAGAATGAGCCATGCATGATCATTCTTGATCACGAATGAGTCATGTCTGGCCATGAATGAGTTATGCATGATCAAGTATGAACCATGTATGGTCATGCATAATAGGGCATGCTCAAGCATGACTTTTCCTGATAGATCATATCTCTGGATACAATTATTTTAAACTTAATGTATGCGCAAGCTTGATCTAGAGTGAGCCATGCATGATCATGCTTGATCACGCATGATTCATGTCTGGTCATGAATGAGTCATGCAGGATCAAGCATAAATTGTGCTTGAATCATGCACGGTCAGACATGCATAATACATGCATCCTGCATGATCATGCATGGTGATTTTTTCCCGGGTAGTTAAGCCAGAGTGTTATTACTTGTAACCTTATATATTCACCTGCCTTGTTAATACTATAATCCTCAACATATTACTTATGCCGTCACTTTTTTAGATACTCCATTACCTACAAAAGTTATTCCATTGTTCGCATGTTATCCTCATCTCATGAAAATGATTTCACGATATGCAAAAAAATATAAAGTTGAAAAACAAACTACTAAATTATTTTTAGAGGCCATTGCAACTTTTCTTGCGCCAGATTCTCAATTAATTGTTATTTTATATAGGGGAGGAGGGGGAAAAAATGGGCCCCTAAAAATTTTGGATGCCTCGAAATATTTGGGGGCAAAATGGGCCCCCAAAATTTTTAACATGAAAAGTGCGGGCGGGGGGGGGGTAAAATGGGCTGCCTAGACTTTGAAAACCTACGAATATCTTTTAGCCAAACGGGTTCCTAAAATTTTCAAAAAGTTTCAAAACAAGCGAGAAACATACATTGAGTTTCGTTGGGGCCCCGTTTGAGGACAGAACAAATTAAGGTCAAAAACTTGGCAAGTACTTACGGTAGATACGAGGTTTTTAAATTCGAACATGTAGATACGAGAAAAATCAAAAGTCTCTAAAAACAATTCTATCATCATTATGAACGTTTGATATTTTTTTTTGCGTAAAAGAAGTACTAAGGAATGTTTCTCACTCATAATCTCAATTTCGAAAAAAATGGAGTTACGAGGTTTACGTAGAAAGGGGACGATACGTCGTGTAAGTTAAGTGGTTATAATTTTTAATTTTAATTGTTTTCTAGTGTATAGCCACAATTAAGGCCTTTTACACTTTTTGCCTTTATATCGCAACTGCTTTACTTTTTCCTGCTTTTTATTGTGCGGCTGTGACCTGACTTGTGCTTATACTGTACTGCATCATTACGGTGATGCCCTACTACCTCCCTTGTGCAATGGAGGTACAGTGGCTAGGAAAACCACAGAGAAAACCTAGCCAGTACAGTTTCGGTTTGGGTCCCTGATAACCAGACATTGCTCTACAAGTGTTGCAGTGCAACATTTACGGCTAACTTAACGAGAAAGTTTCTGGCAAACCTTGGCTGTATAATACTTTCCTTTAAGTTGGCTTCAAAATACGGCAGTAGCTTCAATGTAACTTGACAGAAAAACTTGCCGTCAATTGGAAGTGAAACTTTCAATCAACTTAACGTCAATACTTGTAGTCAAACTAAATAGAAAGTTGCAGACAATTTACTGTCAACTTAAAGGTAACTGCTTGCTCTCCAACACTTTCCTTTAAGTTACCTTTAAAATACGGCAGTAGCTTGTAGTTAACTTATGGTTAGGGTGGCTATCAGGGATGAAGCTCCAGTGATCGATAAAATTCCTATTTTACCGATCACTGGATCTTCATCCCGTGCCTCACGATCAGAGACCTTCCCTGATAGCCACCCTAACCATAAGTTAACTTTAAGCTACTGCCGTAATTTAAAGGTAACTTAAAGGTAAGTGTTGGAGAGCAAGCAATTACCTTTAAGTTGACAGTAAATTGTCTGCAACTTTCTATTCAATTTGACTACAAGTATTGACGGGTGCCATTAGATAGCCCTAAACGGACATCTGGACAACGTACTACTGTGGCAAAAACGACATTTAGGAATCGTGACAATGTACCAACGCTACATCTGGTAATAGCGACATTCGTCCAGCGTGACATTTGTCCTACATACTATACGGAAACTGTGACACTCATGCAAGTGCGACAACTGAAACATACGACATGTAGACAAGTCGACACTTTGCCAACGTGACATTTGACAAACAGGACATTCGTCCAGTGTGACATTTGGCAAAGTCGACAAGTGTCTTACGTGACGTTTAGGAATATGGACATCTTAACACAAGGACAATTGTACATTGTGACAATTGGAAAATGTGACTTTTGGCAATGTTACCAGTCGGTTACAAAGGACATATGGATAGCGTGACAGTTGACCATAGTGACATTTGTGAAAAGGTACATTCGGACAAATAATTATTTCTACTTACCAACAATGAACTTATAAGAAATCAGCAGATAAATTAGATTTCTTATGGTAATAAAACATAGAAAGAGAGAAGACATACATTTTAAATGAAACTCCAACTAATGCAGCCAAAAGATTATTTCGATTTGTTTTATAAATTTTAGGGCACAACTTATTAATTTATTTATTTAGAAAAAATGCTAAAACATGGTTTTAGTTTAACTTGAAAATTAATATATGCTTTCTTTTATTACGAATTAATTACAGCAAATAGTGTTCATGTGTAATAAATATATTTATAATTTATTGTTTCCATTGAATTGTAATAAATAAACACGAAATATAAAAATGTATTTGATCCTAATCGAATATATTAAATTAAATTTACTTTCTATTATCACTAACTGAAATTAATATTATTCGACTGTAAATAAGAAAATATTATACAATTAATGGTAATTAAAAATAATCTCGTAATATAAATTTATTTTTAATCCAATTGAATATATGAAATGAAACTTATACTTACCACTATTTATACCAATTATATTCTGATCAATTATGTAATACTATACAAATAAGAGTAACGAGCAACTTGCAGTCACTATGTGACTGCCCAAATATCACTACTAAATATATAAAATATGCAGAAAAAAAGGATTTCTTGCTGCAAAAAATTTTAATTTGCACCAAGAAATTTTATGCATTATAAATTAAATACAAAAATTGTCTTGAGGCGAGAATAGATTTTTTTGGTCAAGAAATAATTCCTTGTACCAAGTAATTTTTCTAGTTCTAAATAAATTTTTGTTTTCAATTCAGAATGAAAAAAATTTCTTGGGGTAAGTAAAAATTTTTTTTTAGGCGAGTAAAGATTTTTTGTGTCAATGAATCATTTTTTTTTCTATGCACATTTTTTTAGCTTTGAGAAGCTTCCTAAAACCAAAAGGGCGTATAAAAATCTGTCATTTTGGAATAAGTAACGCGATATAAATAATATATTCAGTAACATTTAGTCATATTTAGTGACAGAATAATTGAAGTATTAATTTATTTAAAGAAAATAAATACGATCGTTTTTTTTCTCGCGTAATTTAAATGTAATTCGAATGATACAGATAAATCTATTTATCTCAATACTTGGCAATCAAAAAGAGTTTAAACTATGAAAAGGCACAAATTCAAGTCAAAATCTTTCTAACGATACCAAATTTAATAACATTAACTAATTCTATTATATAGATATGTCAGGAACAAAATTTTCCTTATTCTCTTAATAATATAGATTAGGATATAGCTTAATTATTAATATAAAAAATAATGCTAAAAAGTTTTTTGTTTTAGGAAAATTAATATTTATTATTTTATAAAAATGTTGGAAGGTTAAAAACACACAATTATAATTTTTTTTTTAAACTTAAATTGCTATAAACTCACAATATACAAAAAAAATTAACAATATAATATCTAATAACTGACTTATATAAAAAAATTTTTAGTTTGAATATTTAGATAATTTATCAGTAAAATTGTTATAAAAATGTATTTCTTTTGTGAATAATTTTTAATTTTCATTATAGCCGTATTTTTTATTTTCTGTTTATTTAAGGGCATTTTCCGATAGAGCTCCCCACTTTTTAAAATATTCAATGACCTTGACTTGTTATAACAGTATTAAAATTTAATTAATTAATTTTTAAAAAATTGAAGCATTAATTGAAAAAATAACAACGCAGTTACAATTTTGCCGAAATATAGATTTTTAAAAAAATTACTCACAGTTAAAATCAATAAGGAGTTAAACGAAATTTATTAAATAAATTTTAGCCAAAAAATTTGACATTCCAAATTATAATATTAACATGAAGACTTTACTGAAATTTATTTAACGAATTTTGTTTAACTCCCAATTGATATCAAGTGTAAATATTTTTTTTTTTAATTTATATATCGGCGAAATTACGACTACGTTGTCCTTTTTTCAATTAACGCTTTAATTTTTTTTTTGGAAGAAAAAATCTTGAAAACTTTGTTTTTGCTTACCGGAGAGTATTTCCAGACTCAGAAAACGAACACTGGACAATAATGATGAAGAATAAACATCCCGTACCGTCAGACAGCTTCAATTGCGGGATATTTGTTCTTCATTTTATAAGAGAGATTTTGAATAATAATTTACATATTATTGATAAATTTAATCCGATGCTGTTAAGAAAACTATTAAAAAAATGATATAATTAGAGAATCATTGGATGTTAATGAC
Organism: Microplitis deprimator; assembly: GCA_964016945.1. Taxonomy (NCBI): domain Eukaryota; kingdom Metazoa; phylum Arthropoda; class Insecta; order Hymenoptera; family Braconidae; genus Microplitis; species Microplitis deprimator. The sequence goes on from OZ024707.1 coordinate 16,068,645, forward strand.
CAGTGCCTTCGATGTGGACAGGGCGAAATTGAACGAAACCCTGGCCGGATCATGTGTGAAGTATGTGAAAAACACTCACACTACAAATGCTTGGATTATTTTAACAAAACTTATAAACATATGCAGAAAGAATCATTTAAATACGTCTGTGATTTATGTAGAGAGTGGACCAACAGCAGTTTATAAGTTAAGGATTCGAATTTTAATCGTAATTTAAATATGTTTGTATGTACATAATTATTAATTTCTTAAATGAATTAGAATACTGTATTATATATTTATAAAAAATTTTCTAAAAAGGTCCAAAAAATTGTTTTTGACTTAAAATAAGATTATAGATAATTTAACTTGTTACTTGTGATTATTAAATGACTGTTAAGAAATTTCATTAATAAAAAATATAGTTTTTAAAATTTATATATATATATATATATATATATATATATATATATATATATATATATGATAAGAAAATTCATTTGTACCCTTGCAGTTTTGGATCACGGTGAGAACACCGTGGAAACACCGAGCAAACCACAGTGATTCCATCGTGTTTACTCCAGGTGTTTGTTCCATTTGTACACTGTGTTTTGATGGTGTTCTCACGGTGTATCCACTGAGCTTACATGGTGTATCTACGGTGGCGACACAATTTCGCCACCGTGTTTACACGAAATATATACCATGTAAACACAGCGTAACCACCATGTTTACACGGAATGTTCATCATTTAAACACGGCGTTATCACCGTGTTCAAACAGCGTAATCACCGTGTTTACATGGTGAAATCACCGTATTCACGCAATGCAATAATATAGACGGAAAGAAAATTATGGGAATGGTTCCCATAATTTTGTGAAATTTCACCCTATATCAGTATAGGAATGACGACCATAAATTATGGGCGCAGTTCCTATAATTATAGGAATGGTACCTATAATATATAGGAACAATTCCTATCAATTATAGGAACCATTCCTATAAATTATAGGAACCATTCCTATAAATTATAGGAACCATTCCCACAACATTATAGGAATGGTTCCTATACTATTATAGGAATCATTCCTAAAATGTTATGGGAATCATTCCCATAATATTATGGAAATGGTTCCCATACTATTATGAAAATATTAATTCAAATAAAAACAAAAATTCAAAGAATGAAAAGAAAATTCGTATCTGGCAAAAAACGTTAAAATTTTTAACAGAAATTTTTTGTCAGTACAGAGCATTCAAGAAAATTCAAATTTTGGAAGTAAAAATTTAAATTTCGATAAAATCTCAAATTTGGAAAAAATCTCGAACTTTCAAAAAAGCTACATTTGAATCTTTCCAAATCACGAGGGAAATTTCTACACTATTTTGCGAAAAAAAAAATTTTATGATATAATAGGAATGGTTCCCATAAAATTATGGGAATAGTTCCCATAATATTATAGAAATAGTTCCTATACTATTATAGGGATGGTTCCTATAATATATAGGTGGAGATAAAGGTCCTTCATGCGCAGTGATTCTACTGCATTTATACAGTGTGGCTTCGGCAAATTATTGCTTGTGAATTCAACAGTTACATTGACTTTAGCGTGTTGTGTACGATGATTTGCGTGTGGCAATCACTTGTAGCACGCTTAAAATCGCATAAAACAAACAACAGTCGTAGTAACAGTTGAACAGGCAATAGTTGTTTCTATACACATGCGTAAAAGTAAGGGTTCCAATAGGGTAAGAGTAACGTAATGAGTCTGATATTGTGGCGCAGTCTCAATAGACCAAGGACGTTGTTATGTGGATTATCGCAGCGAAGAATAGTCTGTGGAATTTTTGCGGTGTTGTCCATTGTCCAATATACTATAAAAAGTAATAGAAGGTTACACACCCATTACACTCACACAATAAATCGTAGGGAAAGAGTATTTGAATGAAATTTAATTTTATTAGTGAAAATTATCGTAGGTGAAAAACAATGAGGTATTTAAACAAAGAACAATAGTAATTATAATAAAAGTAATTACAACATTAATAATTATTATTATTATGTTCATAATAGATTAATGATAAGATTTATAGTAATAATAATATTCAAAAATAAAAATAGTTATGATTTTCTTTTATTTTGACGGCGGCGTTCCTTAAAAAATTCGCCCATCCATTTTTTCAAATAAATTTTTATGTCGTCTGATGATCCATCCGCGTATTTTAGTTCTCTTTTTTTTTGCATATACAGGCACAAATCTGCAACAAATAAAATTATCATTTTTTAGTGCTATTGCCGATTGCTCCGATCGAGTGAGAGCTCCGGTGGTGAAGGAAAGCTCTACAGATTGTGGGGGGAACAACTTATTACTTTCAAAAAGCACGGTAGGAAATCTGATCACTCTAGCTACTGGGACGGAAATCAGTAACGAATGCTTTACGACGCTTACACTCTAGTCACTTAGCACAGTGAACACTGTACATGATCATGCCATTAAGGACGACGAATTTCATATAAGCATACTTCAGAAAGCATAAAAAATGCCACCTGGCAGCCAGAATGAAAGGCAGATTCTCCGAAAATTACAAGCACTGACCTAATTTTTCGCTAGCTCGCTCTTAGTTTAAAACGAAGGCGACCCTTGTTCATTTTTACTAGAGTTGGATCATTTTTTGAGGGTCAGTTTTACCATCCGAGATTCTTAATCCGCAATTTGAATATTGTTAGTATACTAATATATTTAAATATACATGTACGAGCAATACTAATTTAATTATGGGGAATGAAAAACATATTTTCAAAGTTTTTTTTTATTATTGGAACTAATGGTCAAATCACAAAGTTTAAGGACATTAATTAAAGCTTATTAGCCAAGTTTCCAGATACTTTTTATGGAAATTGTCAATGAGTATTAGTTTTAAAATTATATTTACTTGAAAGTGGATAAAAACTGATTTCTTCGAAAAATCATGAAAATTTCAAACAGCCATACTTCTAAAATAATCAACCGATTTAGCCCATCTTCGAACTTAACCCTGATAATCACACATGGAATAAGTGTGAAAAATTTCATTAGGATCTGATAAGAGTTGTAGGTGCAACCGATACATTTTTCTGAAGGAAATTTAATGCTCTATAAAAAACGTCTCAACATTTTTTGCTACATTCACTTATTGAAGGTTGAAGTTGAGTCAAAACGACTTAAATAACCTAAATAACTTTCGAAGGAGTGAATTTAGCGAAAAATGTTAAGAGACCTTTTTTATAGAGCACTAAATTTCCTTCAAAAATACGTATCTTTACTAGAAAAAATTCTAATATTTCTAGTAGTTACAAAAATCCTAAATCGAAAGAAAGAATTTAAAAAACAAATCAATGTTTAAGGCACGGTTACAAAAAACGGCTTGTTTTACGTCACTTTACTAAGAGAGATTTTTTGTAGGGAATTTAATTTCCTTCAAGAATAGACATTGCTGAAATTTTTCAGATAGATGATTTTCGAGTTTTGGGTAAAAAATGAGATTTTTGCCAAAAAACGAATGGTCATAACGATACACCTCTTAATATCAATATTAAGGGCTCAAACTTGCATTATAATTTTTTTTAGTCATCAGGAATAATATTTTCACAGTATCGAAAGAAAAAAAAGTAGTTAATTTTTTTTTGGCCCTGTCTAATACATATATACATTTTCCAAAGAATGGTATTTTTGAATTGTACTAAAACAATTATAATTGGTTATGCTAAAATTCTTTGAAAAATCGACCATGAGGACAAATACAATACCTACATTTTTAAAAATATCTATCTAAAAATGGGAAAGCGCCAAGGCCTGACATGATTCTGGGGGAAGCGTACAAACTAATAGCAGAAATATGGCTAGAGATACTTTTCAAATCGTCTAGTTCTCTTAAACAAAGGTAAAGGTCCTCCCTTTACGTTTTCGTCATATCGACCATTGTGCGTGTTTGATTCGGGTGGAAAATTATACGAAACGCTTATTCGTAGAAGATTGAGGTTACAAATTGAAGAAAAAGGAGGAGTAGCGAAGAATCTTTATTCATACTTAAAACTTTTTTCCGATCGTCATCATTGATCTTAATTTGAGAAGCGTCCGTTGAATTTGTTTTGGCGTACATCGATTCCAACTCTTCTGGTTTCTATAGGAGTTTAAGAATGCAATTAGCTCTTTTCCTCATGGTTGTTACCTGCAATATGGTTGCATACTTTTCAGCCGTGATGCGTACGTCTCCAATTACAGTGATCTAAATTTAATGGTAAATAAAATAAAATAAAATAAATCTACTAGATTTATTCAAGAAAATGAAAATAACATTAAAATTTTTCAATTACTTAGTGACTTTTTAAAGGCTCTATCTTTGTAATAATAGACGTATCAAACAAGAAAAAAAAAATTCAATACTTTTAATCACTAGTTTGAAGGTCATTTGGCAGATATTTTTTTTTTAGTCACGCTTATTGTGCAAAATAGCTTGAGACACAAATTTTCTAAATTTTTTTATAAATTTACAACATACATATGTTAATTTTTCAACGGATGTTATTTTCAAACTCTACTTAACTAATTATGATAAGTTGTGACAAAATTCCTTGAAAAATAAAGCATGGGAACAAATACAATACTTACATTTTTAAAAAATCTCCCTAAAAAATTCAGGAAATGTGTGTCTCGATTTATTTCTCATGATTGAGCAATAACCGTGGCTTAAAAAAAAAATGTTCACTAGCAGATCTTCAAACTATTAATTTCTAGCTTTAAAATACTCTTTTTTTTATATTATATATTATGTGTGCATTATTATTTTGTTTTTGGATTAACGTATAATAGTACATTGTACAGCAAGTGGATTAGGTAAGTCTTCATTCGGGAAGCACAATATTTTTAACACGAGTCGTAGGTGCACACGCACGAGCACCAACGAGTGCTTAGTGTGCACCGGAAACGAGTCCTAAGAACATTGTGTTTGACGGATAAAGACTTAACCCCACTGCTGTCAGAACGCGGACGAAAAGTTTCCCTTCCCAAGCACCGTTTAGGCTGTGTGTGATGCTAAAGTGATGCTTAGGAAGGGGAACTTTTCGTCCGCGTTCAGGCAGCAATGCTTAACCTACGTGCTATACACTATACTTTATTCAACAATTGTCTAATTTTTGCGAATTATTATATAAGCAAAGTAAACCCTAAATCAGATGGGGATCTATATGATATTAGTTCTTGGCTTTTCTCACCACTAGGTTCTTATTTATTTTCATGAATAAAAAATAACCAACGTATTTATGCGTAGACACTAACATCAAAGATTTTAGATTGACTGTATACAGTGAGAAAAAAATTTTCTTCTGACAACTAAATTTTATTTATGACAACAAAATGATTTGATTGATGCCCATTGCCAATAATATATTTGCTTGTTTTAACGAAATATTTTATAATCTTCCAACAAAACGAATCATTAGAAACTACAAAATATTTAGTAAAGATAATTACGCATTAAGAAGCAAACATAAAATCAAATTGATTACCTGTAGATCTTTTAAAGTAGTCATAATGAAATATATTAGTGAGCTTTAGAGAATGAGTTATTCATAATACTTAAATATTGGTTTAAAATGACAGAATATTTATTTAACAATAAAATAAATGCATATTTAGAACAATAATTTATAACCATGACACGTACTTTTTTGTTGTACTATGACAAAAACTGTTCAGGGAAACATTGATATTAAACATTAATGTCATAGTAACCTCTGCTAATTAACATCGGAAGACCCGTCCAATGTATGCTTCAAGTTTATTGGAATATAATAACTTTGAAATAAGTTTCTTACCAGGGAAACTACAAAAGATGGGCGCGATCTAGTGGTGAGCACTGAACTACTCCCGCTGCTGCTGCCTAGCACCATAATTTTTTAAATCAACAATTATTAGGTTCAAATATATATTTATTTACCTCGAACAAATATATATATTTATTCTAAATGAATATATTTTGTTATATCTAAGTAATACTTATTAGAGTTAATATAATAATATTCTGCTTTAATATTTGGATTTGTTGGCACTATAAAATAATTTAGTTGTCTATTAAATAAACATTTTCTTATGTTTACCAAATGATTTTATCTTAGAGAGAGAATTATTAATGTCAACCAAACAGAGTATATTAAATCATTTGTTAAAAATAAGAAAATAGATTCTATTGACTTGATAAAATTTAGTTGTCCCAAATAAATTTTAGTTTAATAGAGTTTAACAAAACCAATTTAATTGTCCGAAGAAAAATTTTTTCTCAGTGGTTTTTTTAAAATTAGATGTTTCCTTTATTTTTTGATCGATAAAACCACATTTTCGTAGTTATATGTCATTATAAAAATTTTTCAGATGAGAAAAAAATTAACAACTTGTGAAATAAGAATTTTTTAAATAATTAAAAAAAAATCATTTGTAGATTTTGATGAACTGAATTCATTATTTAAATAGTTACAGCTTATTATAAATTATATAAATTTTATTGAAAAAAAAAAAAAAAAAAAATCATCTGTTGTTTATTAAAGAAGAATGTAAATGGGTTAATTTGATATTTTTTTATTGATATATATTTCTGAAAATGTTAATTAAAGTTTTATTTTTAAAATTATAGCTTCAAAAAAGAAAGTAAGAAAAAAAGAATAAAATGCATGTAGAGATAATTCAAAAACGAATATATTCCCGGGTCTACAAATTTCTTAACTCGTTTTTTCGCAGAGATATCGATTGTTGAACTTTTCGATTGTCTGATGACTACATTCACACTCATGATTAAATTAGTTTGCTCGTACATTTATATATATAGATGTATAAAAACACTAACAACATTTAAAACGCGGATTAAAAGTCTCGGATTGAAAAACTGACTTTCAAAAATTGGCTTCAACCTTAATAAAAAAGTACAAGGGCCAACTTCGTTTTAAACTAAACACGAGCTACCGATAAGTCAAGGAGGTGCTGAAAATTTTCGAAAAATCTACCTTCTATTCTGGCTGCCAGATGACATTTTATTCTTATAAAGTATCTTGGTGGCAATTTGCACAGTATAAATTCCCATTTGATACTTGTTTGTATTACGTTAATTTAAATAAAAATAAATATATATTTAAATAAATTTATTAAGAATTCTTAAAATCTAATGAATAGTTAAAATAGATTTAAAAAAAAAAAATATTTATCGATTTTTAAAGATAATGAATAATGCTGTAACCATCGTATGATAAAATTGCAAATGCTGGTATCGAGATCTATAGTTTATATTAGTATCGACAATGCTGCCAACCAGGTAGAACTTCGCACAAATAGGAATTCGCATCACTCTCTCCACTACCAGCATTTGACATTGCTTTCCCATACCCACTGTCTATTCATGATACACTTTTGTTTTGTTGGGATAACTTTATATTCCACTGCTTTATACTTTTACTTCTAAATACACAAACATATTGAAAATTGTTATAATGCTCATAGCACAGTATAGAAGCAGCCAGCTCATAGTTGAAAGACCGATATAAAATGATAAAATTGTATAGTTGTAGAATTATATTAAAAAATGCCAAGAATATAATCACTCGCGAGGAAATACAAAGTTGGTTTATTCCACATGCCTTTAAACTGAAATCAATTTCAATAGTTTGGATTTCTTAAGGTAATAAAAAATGTATTAAATACTGAAATATTTGTTTTGTTTTTAATCATACATTAATTTTAAGTATTTTGTATAAAATTTAGAATATTCTCAGCTAGTAAATATTGAAATCATGACATTTTTTTTATGGATATTCTTTTTTCAAGGTATTATAAAATGGGTGAAAAATTATAGCTTCATTATTAATTGTTGAATTTTTCAGTTCTGCAATATGTTAGTGCTGATTTCAAGGTTGACCGACATGATTTGAGAGTTGTTGTTGGTCATAATGAATCATTTGATTTGAATTTGACGTGAGTATTGTAGAATAGAAGTACATTTGTAGTCACTGCTCCATTTATGACCATTTAATACTTTATTTCAATTAATTAAAAAGTATAAAATAAAACTTTCATTGTAATAGTGTGGTAAAAGTAAGGTGACTAAGCCAGTAAATGTAAAATTTTTCAACATTTTAATATAGAAGGATGCAACAAAACTAGAAGTGAAGTTCTAAAACTTATCAATCAAACAACAATGAAGTATTTTTTTTTTATGTAATTGTAATTAAAGTCTGAATCATGTAAATAAAAATTAAATAATGTTCATTTACTGGCCATGTTCATTCACTGGACCGATCACCATATCTTTTTATACATTTAAAAAATTAATTGTCGTCATTGTGTCTTTTACAAATTATAATAATGAATTTTATTTTAATTTTTAAAATGCCCAAAACTGGTCCTAAAGTGACTAAGAACTTACCTTTACCCTATTTCTTTCATAACAAGTAAGAATTTTAGTCCAATAGAAATCTTTTTTTTTGTTTTTTTGTTTTTTTAATGTAGAAACAAGCTATCTATTGATGTCTATGTAACTTTTAATATTCAACATGAAGATCTTCTCAAAGTAAAACCTGCAACAATCAATATTACAAAAAATGAACGAGACTTCCATTGGAACATCAGTGTAATAACATTATTACCTGGTCATTCAGTGATCAGTGCTAATGTAACTCCCGGTATAACAGAGTGAGTTTTGATTTTTTTGCAGCTTAATGAATATCCATATACATATCAGGGATCGGCAGTATCGATTTTTTAATCAACGATTTCGTTCATATTACTAATTTTTTTATTTAATTTTTATTTAGTTATATAAAAATACTAATTTCTAAAAAAAATTAGCAGTATGTTGACAAAAATTACTAATTATTGAAAAAATTAATAATTAGAAAGAACAATTATCTAATTTTTCGGAAAAAATAATAATTAGAATAAAAATCACCTAATTATTTTAAAAAGTTAATAACTAGGAAAAAATCTAGTTTTTTTTTTTAAATGGGTAGTTAAATAAAAAAAGTATTTCGCATTTAAAAATAGTGCTCTATATTAAATACAAGTAATATAACAATGGAAACAATGGCTTTATGTTACTTTAATGATTTCTTTGATTGGAAGTCATATTATTTAAAAAATTTTCCAAATTTAACTGTTGTCTTGGTTGGATATTAGGATGACATACATATTTAGAGGTTTACAATAAACAAAAATCTGAAAACCGCCTGACCCTACGGACCAGCCCCAAAACTTCCCGCTGTTTCCGAGCTCAGGGAGTTCGGGAACATTATTATTTGTGAATTTTTGAGCTTTTCGAGCTCAAAAATTTGTTAGGACGGTAAAACATACCTTCACTGAAAAATTATAATTTTTGTCCGACGATATCTTTGGAACGAATGGACCGATTTGAACGTTCTTGGTGGCAATCGAAAGGGCACAACAAGATTTAAAACTGATTGCATTTTAAGGCGAATCGGGCAAGTGGTTTTTAAGTTATACGCAAAAAACCGAAAACAAAAAAAAATTTTTATTTTTATTCTTCGTATAACTCATAAACTACATGACCGATCTACCCCAAAATCTAATCAATTCTAATTTTTGGTGAGCCCTTTTGATTGCCACCAAGTACGTTCAAATCAGTTCATTCGTTCCAAAGATATCGTCGGACAAAAAACGGTTCACACACACACATACACACGGACGTCCATCCGGGAATAGTCAAAACAGCTTCCTAGGACCTCAAAACGTCGACATCTGATGAAAACTCGATTTTCGAAAATCGGACCGAAACCAATAACTTTCCTTTTTTGAAAATTTGCAATTTTCTTAGCGGGAAGTTAAAAAAAATTATAATTTTATAGCATACTTCATAGAGCAATTAGATTTTATTTTTAATTTAAATAGCTTGTCTTCATTGATTTAAGAATAAAAAAACGAAAAAAAAAAATATTTATAAAGAAATACAAATAAAATTTCTATTAATGATCTTTTTTGGCAGTACTAGAATAACATTTCATTATTACACGCAATTCAAAATTTTTATCCGTTAATTCATTAAATTTAGGTAGATTGAACATAGTAGCATAGCTCAACAGTCGTTCTACCGGTGCAGACAAAGGTACAAGTGTATTAAATTTTATAAAAACTTGCTTCACAATCGGATAAAGTTCTAATATTTTTATATCATTGCTCTTATGAGCAAGGAATTTCTGGTACATCGTTTCTGAATCAAATGATCCAAACGTTTGAAAATTTATACTATTGTCTTTTGGGATACTCTCCAAATAACTGGTGAAATCGAAAAAATCATCAGCTTCTTTAGAAAAAGGGCCATCATCAAAAGGCTGATCACAACTGTTTTTTAAAGCTTCCTTTACAGCTTCCATTGCATTGGCTTGAGCTCACGAGCTCAAAGATTAGTATCTACCAACCAATTCAACTTAAGCTTTGGATGGCAACTTGCAGCAACAGCACTGATTTTTCCTTCGTTGATGACATGGTATATATTTCCAAAACGATTTTCTAGAGCTTTCAACAAACCTGACACAAGCTTATGGCAGTATTGAAATGACAGTAACTGCTTGCAATGGTTCAATTTATTCCTAACTGTCAACAGAGTTGGTAATAAATATCTATAAGAAGCCAATTTATCAATTGCGTCAGCAATTGATCGATTGCGGTGCACGTACTCCTCTATAAATCTTATTGGGAAATTTTTCTTGTATAATTGGAACATTAAAATTAATAATGAATTAATTTCAGAGTTCAGTTCGAAATTAAATCAACTAACATTTCATCCAGTAGTTAATGAATAAAATATCTCAGTAGACGTTTTGTGCAAAGATTCTGATAAATTCGTACAAAATTTTTTTTCTCAAAATTATTCAGAAATTTACATCAGACATTTGATATACATATAATTTATCAAATATACCTTAAATTGAATTAAGTCTACCATTTTAGGGTCTCTTTCAGTCACTACCGATTTTGTCGCAATCGTTTCCCCGGGTAAAAAAATTATATATACTTACATATAATCAAGTTCCTTTACATTGGTATTGTATAAATTGTATATTTTCTTCATATAGTAGAGACTCTCCATACTTTTTATTCAAATAATTTTTTTTTTTTGTAAGTCCAAATTGAATTTCAAAAAAAAATTATTCATGGAAACATTGATAATAAATATTAATGCCACGATGTTTTATATGATATACTATGTTACCATAAAAAAAAGTACTTGTCACTGTCGAATAGCAGAGTACTCGTACCAGAATTGCTTCCAAGTTTGGAATATAACAGTTCTGAAATAAGTTTCTTACCAGGGCCACTACAACCGGTGGGCGCGATCTCGTGGCGAGCATCAAACTACTTCTGCTGCTGCTGTCTATAGCACCGGTGACTTCCCTCTCCAACACGTATATATATCTTTACTCCCTGGTTAAGAAAAATGATTTGCTCCATGTTAAGTGTACATCTATATATTAGTCGATTCAAATTGTTTTAAATCAATTCGAATTGTTTTGAATTATACCAAATCATTTTTTTTAATCAGAGCTCCCAAGTTATTTTTCTCTTAATTTAAGCAACTTTTTAACTTCCCGCTAAGAAAATTATTAATTTTCAAAAATTCGGGAAGTTATAGGTTTCACCCCGACTTTCGAAAATCGAGTTTTCATCAGATGTCGACGTTTTGAGGTCCTAGGAAGCTATTCTGACTATTTTTAGAAGGATGTCCGAGTGTCTGCGTGTGTGTGTGTGTGTGTGTGTGTGTGTGTGTGTGTGTGTATGGATGTAAACTCTTAATATCTTTTTAATGAACTGACCGATTAAAATATTTGAGGTGGCAATCAAAAGAGTTTGTTGGCTGTCAACTTTTCTGAAAATTTCAAATTGATCGATCAAATAAACTCTAAGATATGGAAGAAAAACAAAAAAAAAAAAATTTTTTTTTTCCAGTTTTTTTCAAATTTTTCAGAAATGGCTCGATCGATCAATTCCAAAATCTAATCAGCACAAGAATTCAATAAAACGCGTCGATTGCCGCCTCAACCATCTCAATCGGTTAATTCGTTCGTAAGATATCGTGGGAGAAAGAAATGCTAAAAAAGATTTTTTCCGAAAACAATGGCATACAATAGTATTGTCGAGCTCGAAGAGCTCGAAAATGTATTCACAACAATGTTTTCGGGCTCAAGGAGCTCGAAAACAGCGGAAAGTTTTAGGGCTGGCCCGCAGGGTCAACCGATAGACAGATTTTTTCTTCTTGGTTGGAGCATACAAAAATTTTTGCGCTTAAAGAATAGCACTTATTCCGAAAAACTTTATTTTCTTTAAACAAAAAAATGCAATATTGCTTTAAAAAACTAACACATCTTCCTTAAAAAAATCGGTCTATCGGTTGACTCTGCAGGCCAGCCTCAAAACTTCACGCTGTTTTCGAGCTTCTTGAGCTTGAAAACTTTGTTGTGAATACATTTTCGAGCTCAAAAATGCTCTTGTATCCCATTATTTTTGAAAAAAAACTTTTTTACTATTTTTTTCTCCGACGAGTAAAAAATTGTTTTTGTTTAAGCATAAAAATATGTAGACTTAAGAAAAAAAAATTTTGATTCAAGATAATTATTTACTAGGTGCAAGAAAATTTTAATTTTCTGAATCGTTAAAAAAAATTTCTTGTATCAAGGTTAATTTTCTTGGTTCAAGTGAACTGTAGTGCTTTGTGAAAAATAAGTTGTAGGAAGTAAAATGATTTACATAAAAGACCCTATCACATTTTAAGATAAGTCTAATAGTTTCACCGAAATAGTCAAATAATACTAAAATTTACTATGATTCCGAGTTTGACCTTGAATAACTTTCGAAAAATTAAATTTTGCGAAAAATGATAACAAACTTTTTTTATAGAGCGTTCAATTTTTAACACAATTATTTATTCATTCTTCTGATACACTAATTCCCTGGTGAGTGATAAAATTCCAAACTGTAAAAATAATTTTTCCTACATTATTTAAATGGGAAGAGCGGATCTTCGGACAGAATTGTTATTTTGACATATTTTATCAATTTCTAATGGTGCCCAAAAAATAAAAATGTTTTTCGACACACCCTAATGTTTATATTATAAAATAATTCCAACTATTAGTATTAAATACAAATATATTTTACAATTATCTGATGTTTGTTAAAATTATAACTACATAGAAAAAACAGTTAACTCGAATCCAGAAAAATATTCTTGATTCAAGAAACTTTTTTATAACGATTTGGAAAATCAAAATTATCATGCACCAAGTAAATAATTAATTTTGATATTTTTATCTTAAGTCAAATTTTTTTTTTTTCAAATCGACATCTTTTTATGCTTAAATCGAAAAAGTTTTACTTGCTTAGTGTTTTTATTTCTTAGTATGAGATATATTTTTTTAAAGAAAGTTTTTCGTTAAAAGTAAAAATGAATTGTATTTTTTAATCGAACAACTGGAAGCAGAACATAGTAAAATAACGAGTTATTTAAAAATCCAAGTTGTATTAAAACATCTGTACCTATTATAGAATCTAGACATTGCTTGTTAATTATATATAACCACATATAATTATGTAAGATAATATATATTATATAGTCATTCGTCATTTTTTCTCAGCATTATATATAATTATATATAATTCAGGAAAAATTATATATAACTGCATATAATTATATACAAATTTTTTTACTCGGGTCATTAGTTTAAGTAATATTATCGAAAAAATATAAGGAAAATCACTGTCTTTTTATACTTTTCTTGGATATTTTATGTATTAATGCTCTGATTTGATTCAAAACTCATTGAACTTTCTATTTAAATCACATCCATTGATTTCTGTCCGAATTCATTGATTTCATTAAGCAAAATCGTGAACAAAATTTAAAAAACCGCTCTATCGAAGAGCTCAAAAATACGAATATTTTAAAAGATATTGCCGAGCTCGTCGAGCTCGAATAGGTATTTGACGAAAGTGCTTTCGAGCTCGAAAACAGCGGGAAGTTTCAGGGCTGCCCTGCAGAGTTAGCCGGTTTTCAGATTTTTTTTTTAGTTATTTTTTTTTTTAGACTTTACTTATTACCATTATCATATGTATAAGAACAGTAATTTATTTATCATACAGACCATATTTATGATACTGATCAAAAAAATTTTTCAGACAAAGACTTTTTACTCCAAGAACAACGGATTATTGCAATATTATTGTATTCTGGAATATCACAATGAGCATGACATTGATTTCTAAACTTCAAACTGACAGGGTTTTCAAATTTGTCTAGTTTTATGTTTTTGTAACGACTTTTAAATCGAAAATATTCAAAAAATTAACATATCTTACAGTCAACAATTCACATATTCGACATATTCAACTATTTATTTATCTATTATTAAACTATTAAAAAATTAACTTATTTGAATCTATAAATATTTCATTTTCATTTTTTGGGTTGTCAATTCTGCGTGGCAACATTGAATTACGAAATTAGGAAGGGAAAAAAAATAGATGAAAGATTGCTATTTGAGTTTCTATATGAGTTTTTAACTCCGAGAATTCAGAGTGATCATTTAAATTTATTGTAATATGCTAGCGATATACTGTTCAAAAGAGTTTTAGTCGAATAATTCAAAACTTAAATTTTTGTTTGTTTCTTAATTGTTTCATATTTGATCATAACAATAGCCTTATAAATAATAAAATTTAACAACTTTAAACTTTATGTTTCAGTTTTTCCAATGCATTTGTTAGAGTGATAATACAGCGATCAACCGTATTGTATCATTTAAGTAATGTTGTCGGTTGGGTGTACTTTGTAGCATGGAGCATTAGTTTTTATCCTCAGATCTATATTAATTACCAACGGAAAAGTGTTGTAGGCTTGAGTTTCGATTTTTTATCATTTAATTTTGTCGGATTTCTCATGTATGCTTTATTCAACATAGGTCTTTATTGGATACCAGTAATAGAAGTAGGTACTTTAAATCAAAAAAATAAAAAAAAAAAAGTCATTTTTAATTAAATACTCAATTTCAGTCGGAATATTATCGTCGATATCCGAAAAGTTTGAATCCAGTACAAATGAATGATGTTTTCTTTGCAATTCATGCGTTCTGTGCAACATCCCTTACTATCGGACAGTGTTTTATTTACGAGGTGATTAATATGAACGACATATTTTTGATTGAATTTAGAATAAAAGAAAACAATAAGATAAATAAACTAAAATTTTTAGATTGGTGTGCAACGAGTATCGAATACCACCCGAATAATCCATGGATTATTCGCGATATTTATAGTCATATCAACTATTTTAGGAATCATTAAAATAATTGAATGGCTGGATTTTCTATATTTTTGCAGTTATATAAAGCTAATTATCTCATTAATCAAGTATATACCACAAGCATATTCTAACTACAAAAGAAAGTCTACTGTCGGCTGGAGTATCGGTAATATAATTTTAGACTTTACTGGTGGATCACTTTCTATGCTTCAAATGATATTGAATGCTTACAACTACGGTAAGAGCATTTGGTATTAAAAACTTTCGGTAGTAGTTAAATCATTATAAATATGGTACAGAACATATCTTATAACATTTGTCTGTATATTACGGTGATTCATTTTTATCGAATAATTGTTACTCTTCTAGTCTCGCATCGAAATACGTGAGCTTTTTGTTTATGAGAAACTCCGGAAATTTTATATAGATTGAATATTTTCAAGAGGTCACTCGAGAATTTTGAAAATTTTAAAAACTTAAAATACGAATTTAAAAAAAAAAATTTTTTTTTTATGGTGGCAACTGCTTATACACGGTAAAACTGAAACACGGCTGGTTCTTGTGCAGCATACGACTGAATCGTGTGCAAACAAAATAATCTGGGCAACGGTTAGCCCTGTGGGCCAGCTCCAAAACTTCCCGCTGTTTTCGAGCTTAAAAATACTTTTGTATGCAATTGTTTTTTTATGGGTTAAAATGACATATTTTTTAAACTTTTCGACACCGATATCTTTTGAAGTAATCAACCGATTTTGACGTTCAATGGGCCAATTGACGCGTTTTATTGAGTTCTAGAGATGGCTAAATGTGGGAACCCTAGCGAATTTGATCATACCGAAATTTTGGGTATATTTTGAGTGTGTTTTGGACATAGTATACATTTGATAACATTTGGGTACGTTTTACGAATAATGCCCTAATCATACCGAAATAATACCGAGATTAACGTAAATGTTGGGTATGTTTGTGAACTTTTCATACCCAAACTATACTGAAAAAAATCATTATTTGTGAAATATAGTATAGATGGCGTTTATAAATGAAATGTCATTTTACTGTTCAGCTTGAATACTGTTGTACCAACTATACAAATACAATATTATGTATTTCTCTAAAGTCAGCTCATACACTCACATTTTTGAGAGTGGAAAGTTTTAATTACACTTAATAAAAACTTTATATTCTAAATTGTTTTACTGGCGCTGTAAGTGTAAGTTATAATTTATAAATAATTGATTCAACTAATAAAAAATAATGAAAGTGAATATGCTCTATAAAAAACAAGATTTTTGAAGCTTACGAAGAAACATAACCCTAAACATAATATCTATCAATGGGTCACAGATTTTCTTAAAAACGATCGATTTGCTCGAAAAAAACTGAACGAGAAGACTGTAATATTTCCCAACAGGTAGCGAAGAGCGAAATTTATTTTAAAATAATTGGAAATTATTTTTATGTTTTTTATTCATAAAATCAAAAACCTTTTCATTTTTATTGTTCTAAAAAAAATTTAATAAAATAACGAATTTATAATTTAATAAAAATTTCAAAATTTGAATAAACATATATTTTTATTTCTCTTCTATCAATTTCTTACTTTTATTAATAAATTGATTTCATTGGTTAATAGATTAAAATTTAACTTTGCTAAATTTAATAATGTAGAAAAAAATTAGAGTACTTTTTAGGTATATAATGTTCACAAACATACCCAAAATAGAGACATTATTTAAGTATAATTTGGGTAGTTTTTTGGTATATTACCGAAAAATGACCGAAACTGGGCTCAAATTCAGTGGATATTTTCAGTATTTTTTAAGTATGACCGAATTCGCTAGGGAATTGATCAGATGAGTCACTTCAAGGATAATTAAAAAAAAAAACGTTTTTCACCACATCTTTCCCCAACGATATCTCTCGAACGAATTAACCGATTGAGATGGTTGAGGTAGCAATCGACGCGTTTTATTGAATTCTAGAGCTGATTGAAGTTTGAAATCGAAGGTTCCAGTTAGTTCTGAAAAATTTCAAAAAAAAAAAAAAATGTTTTTTTCGTATTTTTTCTATATCTTAGAGTCTATTTAATCGATCAGTCTGAAGTTTTTAGAAAATTGGTGATAATTGACATAATTGTGATTATGACCTTCTGAACTCTCAAGAAATTTTTTTATTGAACGATCACTCGATAAAATCTGCCCACGAACTAGGAGGAATTACTTCAACCCAAATGAATTCAACAAATTTTAGAATTAAGTAGCGTACATGTTTCACGCGCAAGCGCGCGCGTGTCGTTTTTCATATATTTATTTTAATGTATATTTTCGTGTCGTTTGTATATATTTTTTTGCTTTCGACCAATCACGTTACGAATAAATTGATGCCACATACATTTCATCTTAATTTTATTATGGGATAACTTTTTGAATGTTAAGTTAACGCAAGTGGCTTTTGCCTTAGCTAAAACTTCAGGCTGTAATGAATTTTTCAAAGGCGTCTGGTAACGAGGTGCCTTGAGTTCTCATCCTCACCATTTTTACAATTCTTAAGCAATCCTTAAAAAATATTCAATCGATATAAAATTTCAAAAGGGCTTTTCAAAAGCAAAAAGCTAACATCTTAAAAATTTTTGATTAAAGATTATGTTAATTTTTTCAGGTGATTGGGAAAGTATCTTTGGTGATCCTACAAAATTTGGACTTGGTTTTATATCAGTAATTTTTGATATATTTTTCCTTTTACAACATTACGTATTCTACAAGTTAGTACAATTCGATATTAAATTAAAAAAATTTTTTTAAAGATGTGTGTTTATTTTATGCCTGTCTATATGATACAAACATGTATATATATATTAGGGTGTTTCAAAATAAACATTTCTTTTTTTTTTCAAGTCTTATGGTCTTAAAAGTTAGTCTTAGGTATTAGAAAAATTCTCCCAAAAGAGTAGCTCGAAAGCTCAATCCTGCTAAGAGCTCAACAAATATTAATTTTCTCATTAGAATTACATGTAAAAAAATTTTTTTTTTGTTTTTTATATATAAAAGTATTTAAGAATTTTTTTTTTCGAAAATCAAAGTACGTAGTCTTATAGGAAATTAAATTCTCTACAAAAAAAAAAGCCCTTAAGTGATTTCTTCGTACAACTAACAGGAAAAAAGTTATGAAGCTTGAAACAATAGTGGATTGAAAAATTTAACGTAAAGATAATTTCCGGATATTATTACGTGTACATGTTTATACGGTGAATCTATATACTATATATAATCAGTAAGGTGTTTTAAAAAGATTTCTGAGATCTTACTTATTTTCCGTATAAATTTCGAAAGAAAAATATTTTTTTAAGAATTAAAATTTTTTTTCTTTCTGTATTTTTAAATTAAAAAGAAAGTTCTGTTTTGAAAGTAAAGAAAATTTTTCCCATGTGTTCAAAAAAAAATTGACAGATAACATTAGCTCAGATGAAAAATCCTAAATTTCTATCCGAAAACTGTTTAATATTATGAAAACATGAAGTTATACTATTTAATATAGTTTAAAGCTTCATAACTTTTTTCTGTTAGTTCTCCGGAGAAAACACTTAGGAGTTTTTTTGTAGAGAATTTAATTTCCTATAAAGCTGTGTACTTCGATTTTCGAAAAAACAATTTTTTAATACTTTTATTTTCAAAAAACAAAAAAAAAAAAATTTTTACGTGCAATTTGAATGGGAAAATGAATATTTCTTGAGCTCTTAGTAGAATTGAGATTTCGAGCTGCACTTGTAGGAGGATTTTTTTATACCTAAAACTAACTTTTGAGACCATAAGAAAAAAAAAATTTTTTTTTTGAAACATCCTAATAGGATAAGAGCACCAGTCCCAGCTCCTAACTAGTAGCCAGCCGGTCCTATACTTTAACATTGGCTCAAAATATATATAGATATAATTTAACATGAAGTGGCTGGCTACTGGTTTGGGGCTGGGTACTAGTACTCTTACCCTATATATATATATATATATATATATATATATATATATATATATATATATATATATATATAAATATATATGGGGCATTCCACGCCAAATCGAACGGTTTTAAGAATTTTAATTCACTTTATCGAATAATTATATGATATTTTTGAGCTCCTGTAATTCTCAAACATTTATTATAATTGCTCATAAATAGCATTAACTTTTGCTTACTATTTTTAAATCCCTACTAAGAACAAAAAAATATCGAAATCATCCTTTAATATGTAAAAAGAACAAGTGTACAGTGTCAAAAATCGGTACGGATCATAATTTATAGTGAAACAAAAATTTTTTCAATTTTCAATAATCGAAAAAAATAGTAGCCACGGAGGTCCCATGACCGGAACCACCTGAAAAGTTGTGGAATAGATAGTAGTTTGTTGTCACAAATTTTCAGGAAAATCAAAATATGCATGATTTTCAGAAAACGACTTTAAAGTTTTAAAACTCAAAAATAACGCGAAAAAATTTTTCTAAATAATTATTTGTATTTTTTTTCTAAAAGTACATGGAATAACGAAACTTTTTTATTCTTTGAGTTTTTTTGTTTAAACCATTTTTCAAAAAGTTATAAGCAAAAAACCATGAAAAGAGCGGTTTTTTTTTTTTAAATTTAATATCTTTTGAAAAAATAATATAAAAAATCTCAAAATTTAGGAGGATGAGTTTTTTGATGAGTTCTAAAAAATATCAAAAAATGACGGAAATTAAAAATTAAAATTCTTAAAACCGTCCGATTTGGCGTGGAATGCCCCATATATATTGGGGTGGTCGTTGAAAATTAAATTTTCTCAGGCGCCCCATAAAAAACTTCTTTTTAGTGAAAAAATACGTGGAGAATTTGGTTTTTTCTTTTTAAGTAAAAAGAACACGTGCTGCAGGACTATCAAAGTTTATTTTTCGATACAATCGCGGTTTTTTTTAAATATCTCATGAAATATGCAGATTAAAGGAAAAAATTATAGGAACAATTTTGTAGGAAATTAAATTCTTAAGAAAAAAGGTCATATTCATTTTTTTTATAAAATGTGTATTTATGAAGATATTTTGAAAAAACTTTTTTAGATCTTATCAATTAAGCACTTTAAGGATTACGAATGTTTAAAATAACGTTTGTTCTTAAATATAGACAACTTCGTAACTCGTAACATATCAATCATTAATGCTTGTTGTAGTTTCTATATAGTTAGAAAAATGTTATTTTCAAAATTTTTAATCCTTAAAACGCTCAATTCATCAGATCTAAAAAAGTCTTTTTAAAATATCTTCATAAATACATATTTTATGAAAAAAATTAATATGACCTTTTTTCTTAAGAATTTAATTTTCTACAAAATTGTTCCTATAATTTTTTCTTTTAATCTACATATTTCATGAGATATTTAAAAAAAAAACCGCGATTGTATCGAAAAATAAACTTTGACCGTCCTGCGGTACGTGTTCTTTTTACTTCAAAAAGAAAAACCAAATTCCCCATGTATTTTTTCACTAAAAAGAAGCTTTTTATGGGGCGCCTGAGAAAATTTAATTTTCAACGACCACCCTAATATATATATATAAATGATTGCTTTTAAAGAAAATGTATTGATTATAATTCCACATTTATTGCAAATCACAATTGACAACCTGAAAATTACAGGCATGAAATCAATCTGTTGGACTCCGATTCAATCGTAGATGTTCTGGCATGAAATTGTTCTAGGAAAATGTGAAGATAGATATGAAAAAGATTAAAGAACTGAATATTGCTAGCATCGCGCATACTTGGATTCATGTTACAAATTAATTGTAAATGCATAATAAATTTTTGTACATTTCAAAGCTACCTTTCCAATAAAATTCAAATAGTTAAAATATATTAAAAATTTATAATAAATTGATTATATATAAAGTTTTTTTACTCTAACTTCATATCGTGAAAATCACGATAAATATTTTCAATTATAGTTCGCTAAAACTGCGAATTAATGCATATTTTTTTATCAGATTGAAAACGTTACCTTTATGTTAACAAATTGAATGTTTTATGCTGACTTCCCAAGTGACCAGGCTCGCATTTTATTAGCTTTTAGTTGCCCGTTCCAAGTCAACTTTCTGCCATTCCAAAATCTTAATAAAATGATATCAAATGGATTTTTTAACAAGTTAACTTTTAAAGGTTATCCTAATGTTACTAAAAAAAAAAATGTTAACAAAACGTAATATAAAAAATGTTAGCAAATAGTTATCGTTATCATAAAATGAAGTAATAAATGATGGATTTTTTGGGATGAATGGAAGTTAGCTTTTTAATGCTGACAATTTGTTATCCGAAAATGTTAATTAAATTTGGACTTTTTTACGTTATTTAAAAGATAACACTGAATTGTTAATGTTTTGTTGACTATTTTAGGTGAACATTTTGTAATATTTTAATGTTAGCTTTATTTTGACAATTGGCCACTGAAAAATTCTGCAATTGTTTATATCATTTTATGTTGCCTTTTTTATAACTTTATCTTATTTAAGCTACCATTTGTTTAATGATGTGACTCGTGTGATCAACATGTCGATTGTTATACATCAAAGTGCGCTCAAGAAAATGATCAATGTCTTAAAATAACTTTTGACTAGATGAAAATTATATAATAAATCATTAACAATAAACTTAAATATTAAAATAACATAATGTATATATTTGTATAGACCGATAGTGGATAATTAAGAGTTAGTAGATAAATGAAACACTCGTGCATTCCATATCTTATTATAAAATGAGAAATCGGTTTTGCTTGTTTAACTTATAAAATAAATTCAATCAAAGTAGTAATTTTTCCAGTTTACAATAAAATACGCTGAGTATGGGAGCCTGGGGTACGAAGGCCGCCTTAAACCGGTTTTTTTTTGGGGGCTTTTAACCACCAAATTCGTTTATTTTCCGTCTATTTCGGAAGAATCAGTTGAAATTTTGCAAAAAATCGAGAAAAAATTTTTTTTTTATTTCCCGTCAAGTTATGACCTCTATAATGTTTGTATCATATTTCAGACCAATATGTGATATTTGGGGTAAAATAGACCACTCGAAAAAAAAAAATTGTAACGAAAAAATTATTATTTTTTTTCATTTTCCGTCAAGTTATGACCTTTATAATGTTTTTATTATATTTTAGGCCAATATATGATATGTGGGGTAAAATGGACAACTCAAAAAAAAAAATTGTAACGAAAAAATTAACTTGAAGGAAAATAAAAAATTAATAATTTTGTTCGTTACAATTTTTTTTTCGGCTGGTCCATTTTGCCCCGCATATCACATATTGAACTAAAATATAATAAAAATATTATAAAGGTCATAACTTGACGGAAAATGAAAAAAAAAAAATCATTTTTTCGAGTGGTCCATTTTACCCCACATATCGCATATTGGCCTAAAATATGATAAAAACATTATAGAGGTCATCCCTTGTTAAAAGAAGCGATTTAAACGATTAGAAAAAAAAAATTTCAAATACTTTTTAATGCTTTTGAATACTTTGAATACTTTTGAATCGTCCTTTTTATGGGCATTTAACATTGCAAATCGTTTTGAATCGCTTCTTTTAATAAGGGATAACTTGATGGAAAATAAAAAAAAATCTGTACCTAATTTTTGAGGCGATCCTTCGTGCCCCAGGCTCCCCTACTTTGTTTTTGTTTATTTATGTGCTTTTAATTTCTCTACTATTTATCCTATCCACAACTCTAAAAAGTTTAACAATTTGCTAGCATTAAGGTAGTACGAACACCAAGGCACTTATGAATAAAAGGCTTGATTTTTTTTTTATATGAAGTTGAACTAAGTCTAAACTTGCCCGATTATTTAAATAAATAAATGACTTCAAAAGTAGGCATATTTAACATTGGCTTTATGGTAAAACGGTAGATGGATGATATGTTTTCATAGATTTCTCCAAAACTAGTCGGTGGAAATTAAAAAAAAAACTATTTAAATTAAAGTTGAAACCTTAATAAATTATTGAAAACGGGAAGTCTACGGTTTCCGTGGCGCCGTCAAATGACCGCGAATTCTTGTAGAACTTGACGAAATAAGACTTTTTTTCAAATAGCTGTAACTTTTTCAAAAATGGACTAATTCAGACGTTTTTTTTTTTTTCAAAATTTTCATCTTTAAATGTAGTTTGCGAAAAAAAATTTAAGATATTAAAATCTATGAAATTTTTCACTTTTTTTTAAAAAATCAAATTTTTCCCAAAATCCATTTTTCTCGAAAACTAAGCGAGATATCGAAAAATTTTATTCTTTAAAAAAGTCTTATTTTGTTGAGTTCTATATGAATTTGCGGTCATTTGGCGGCGTCACGGAAACCGTAGAATCCCTAATTTTTTTATAATGCGCGTTCGAAAAATTTTGAAATTAATAAGTGCATTTTTTGTAAATATTTTTTTAAAAATTATTTACTCTATTTATTAATAATTAAAAATTTTTCTGACGTCTGCTTCATTCATACTCATATATTATTAATTTTAAAAAATATCAATAAGTTAATACACAGTTGTAGGTACAGAATTATTAATAATTAAAAACAGTAAACATTTTTATAATTAGTTATCTTTTTTATTAAATTCAGTATCAATATTTTGAATAATTTCACGAATTTTAGTCCAAAATTTTGTAATAATAGCTAATAATTTTGTCACTAAATTGACACTTGTTTACACTCGATGTTTATTTTGAATTTATAAATAACAACAAGAAATAATAATCACAGTGTTGCCATACGTACTGTCGCGGTCACGTGATTATCATCACCCCTTTACCGTGCGCTCAGAGCAGCCTATCCCCACCATACCTTCCGCTCATATACTACCTTAAGTCAACATAAAAATGTTTAATTTGTTAACAAAAAGAACGTTCTGAATCTTGTATGTCAACGTAAAAAAGTTGTCAATTTGTTACCTTTTTGTTGCTAAAAAACTAATTACTATTTGTCAACAAAACGTTACAGTTATCACAAAGTTACCAAAATGTTGACAAAAAGCTGACAAATTGTTATCATAAATTTATTTTTTTTAAATATAAAAAAGTCAACTTTTTGCTGGATTAGTGATGATATTTGTTAGAAAAAATCTGTCTTTTTACATCGCAAAATAAATGCCAACATTTTTTTTGTTAACTTTTTCGATACAAAAGAGTTAAGCTTTGGCCACTTGTGTTAATGCTAGCAAATTGTCAAGTTTTTTTTTGGGGGGGTTGTTGGTAGAAAAAAAAGTATTGAAGTTCAAAGTACAAAATAAACAAAAACAAAGTACTCAGCATATTTTATTGTGAACTGAAAAAAAATAACTTCTTTGGTTTAATTTATTTTATAAATCAAACAAGCAAAAACGATTTCTCATTTTACAATAAGATATGGAGTGCATCAGTGTTTCATTTATCTACTAACTCTTTACTGTCCACTATCGATTTATACAAATATATACATTATACAATTTTAGTATTACACAACTCAATTGCGAAGCGATTAGATGTGTTCTGCTAACGCTTACTCGGCCCCAGCTGATTCACTCACGTAATAATCATATCTACACTTATTCAAATATGATCAACTATATCAATACGTATGAGCCTGAAGTTAGCAGACAAAAAAAAAATAAAATATTTGACAACGGACATCTTTTAAACAATTTGAATTATAAACAATTAAATGAATAAAATAGTATTCTATTGAAATAAACTAGATATGCTAGCAATTATTTTTTTTTTAGCTCACTATTTTGGATTTATTCAAGAACAAAATTTTTAGCAAACTAACCTGAGATTTCAAATGATCGGAATAACTTCATATTGTATGAATTTCTTAATGGCACTATTATCTAATGGCGCCTTCGTTTTTGTTTTTTGAAAATTGAAAATAACTTTAGCACTTCTTAATTTTTGAAAAAATTGTTAAAACAAAAAAAAAACACCGCTTCGTTTTTTTATTATCTAGAGGTGCAATTTTTTTATTTTCGAAAATTGCTGTCACTTTTTGAAAAAATGATAAAAACAAATTTTTCGAATTTTTTAACTAAGCATATGAGTGAGAAAAATTATTTTAGATAAAACTAAACATTCAATCTTTTTCTCTTTCCAAGAGCTACGTATGCATGATTTCATTTTTTTTCTATTCTAAATTAAGTGGTAAATATGCTCGCAGTCAATCAAAATTTTAAGTTTTGAATTTTATACCTCGTTAATGGCGCATTATCAAAATAAGCCCAGGATACATTTTGGTAGGGAATTTCATGCTCTACAAAAAAGGTCTCATGATTTTTTGATAAATTCATCTGTTCAAATGTTATGGAAGCTTGAAGTCAAATTTATAATGAATTTCGATGAGTGTAAATGTAGCTGACAAATAACAATTTAACAATTTTGGAATAAATAAATAAAATGTAAGTACAATAAAAAGTAAAAAATATGTATGTAAATAATTGAAAAATTAGTACCCGTATTTTTATTAACTTCATTGTTTTAATTTATTTAATTATTTACTTAAGAGATCGATTGAAGTTGAGCAAAACGCTATGTTTTTTAAGGGCTTGACATTAAAATGGAAATAACTTAAGTTATGCAGTTTAAAAAAAAATTTTCAAGGTTTATTTGTAGAGAATAAACCGTCTAAAAAAAGATTCCATGGCATTTTGTGATAAGTTTGGTAGTTTCGCTAGAAAAGTAAAAAGATCTCGCCAAATAGCCACCCTAACCGTACGGCTAATGCCGTATTCTAAAGGTAACTTACGGGAAAGTGTTGAAGAGCAAGCAGTTACCTTTAAGTTGACAGTAAATTGTCTGTAAACTTGAATTTAATTTGACTGCAAGTGTTACTGTCTGACAATGACGTTAAGTTGATTGAAAGTTTCACTTGAAATTAACGGCAAGTTTTTCTGTCAAATTACATTCAGATGACGGCAGTAGATTTGCATCAACTTGCACGCAAGTATTATCCAGCCAACCCTGATAGCCAGACTTTGCTCTGCAAATTCTGCAGTGAAATATTTTCGGCTAACTTAACGAGAAAGTTTCTGGCAAGCTTGGCTGGATAATACTTTCCTTTAAATTGACTTCAAAATACGGCAGTAGCTTGAATGTAACTTAACAGAAAAACTTGCCGTCAATTCGAAGTGAAACTTTCAATCAACTTAACGTCATTGTCAGACAGTAACACTTGTAGTCAAATGGAAAAAGTTACAGACAATTAAAAGGTCAACTGAAAGGTCAACTGCCTGCTCTCCAACACTTTCCTTTAAGTTACCTTTAAAATACGGCAGTAGCTTCCCTGATAGCCAAGTTGGCGAGAAACTGACGAGAAACTTGCAGCCGCAACTGGACACCAAGTTGGCCGTCAACAGTTGGTCCCTCCAAAGTTGATAGACATTTTCTGAGAAAGTTGGTGGCAAAAGTTGGAAATCTAATAAGTTGACGGTCACTTTCTGAGAAAGTTGGTGGCAAAAGTTGGAAATCATAAGTTGACGGTAAGTTTCCTTTCAATTTTCTCAGAAACTTGCATTCCAGTTGCAGCTCCATACTGGCGCCAACTTTCTGAGAAAGTTGGCGGTAACTTGTAACCAAAAGTTGCAAAAGCTAAAGTTGTCAACAACTTGTCGTCAAGTTGGTCGGAAACTAATGAATGACCAACTTTTTCACGATCAACTCGTGCTATCAGGGTTGTAGTTAACTTATGGTTAGGGTGGCTATCAGGGTACGGTTACGGTGGCTATCAGGGGGGATTTAATTTTCTTAAGATCTACTGTCGGTAAGTAAGAAAGTCATTCTGTGTCATCGGGATCTATAGATCTATAGGAACTTATAGGTGACTAAATTTTATCTGCATCTTTGGGAATCTATGAAATGGAAAAATCTCTGAAGATTTTTGGGATCTGGATCATCAATATATGTATCTGTGTCATCGAGATTGGTGTAATGTGAGTATATATATCCGCCCTGATTTGAGTTGCCGCTCGCTTCTTTACAATGGTGATTGCGCTTGCGCATAACTAGTCAGGAAAATTCTGTATGACTTATTTTTAGATCAAAGTTTTAAAAACACAGTTGGTACCAAACATTTCGAATAAAGATGGCACTGAGTAAAGAAGCAGTTAAGAACAAAATTATCATCCTGCTAATAAAATAAAGATTGTAAATAAAGTGAAAACATACCTGTAGTAATTGCAATCGCTTTAGTTTTGTGAGTGATTTTGATGGATATACATTGTGAGTTACTTCGTTTTGTTTTATCGTTGAGTCGTATATTTGCCAATGTCATTACGTTTATTTAATTTACATTTATATATATATATATATATATATATATATATATATGTATGTATGTATGTGCATAGTACTTGACTGAATACGCTTACAAACGAATAGGAATGAATAAATTTCAGGTCATAGTGAATGGATTATTCGATTAATAAGAGTATAACACAAAACAATACTTGTCACAGTTAGTGGTCCACTACATGGTACTGAAATTCTAACCTAAAGGTTGACCATGCAAAGCAATCAAAAAGGTAGATTAACTCATTAATTACGTCAATCATTCAAATTATATGCGAGTGGAGAAAATAATAATCTATGTTAATTCACGTTCTGGCTTTATTGATTTGAAATATTATTTCCATTTTAGATTTATTGTTTAACTTTTTAAATTTAATTTTTTAATCATTCTTTTATTCATATGTTATCAAGAACCATTTGTGGCTTACATTTTTTAACTAAAGCAACATCAACCTAATAATTTGACAGATACATCCTATAAAATGGTTGTTCGTCAACAATCTATTTAATAATATCATTTCTCATTTTTAATGTCAGTTAACAGAGAGGAAGAAAGAGAGAGAATATATATCAGCAAATATTGGATTCCAAAGACTTCCTCTAATTGAAATGTAATAATGTTATTAAGTTGTTTAAAAATATATTTTTCATGAAACAACCAATTGAAAAACAATATTGGAATTTAATGGATGAATATCCCTGAATAAGAAAAATTATATGAAATGGTTCAAAACAATTTGAAATGATTTAAAACAATTTGAATCGACTAATATACAGACATACACTTAGCATGAGTTAAATCATTTTTCTTAATAAGGGATAAGATATGAATTTAATCATAGAAATTAATGAAAAAATTTATATATTGTGAAGAAATTATCTATTTAAATAAAATTTTCTAGAAGAAATAATTGGGTAGTCATAGAAATTACAAAAAAAAAAGAGAATTTGTAAAAAATTTTTAATCTGTTAACGTGAAATTGTAGCAACTAAATATTTGTAAAATGTATTAATTTTAAGACTCGAAAAAATCTCAAATTTTAAATCACTCAATAGGTTTCAATATAAATTAGACTTCTATTATATTAGCTTATTATTATAAATTAGCTTGAAATCTCTAAGTGAAAGATCTTCTGAAAAAGATTTTTTGAGTTACGGTTATTGCGTAATTATAAGAAATGGCTCGAGACAACAATTTTCTAAATTTCGTGTTTTGTTTCTAGGGTCTACGGGCTTAAGAAATTTTTTTTTCAGGTAAACTAATACTAAGCTCAATTAGTAAATTTATTTAGTTATAATTTGCTTTTTTGTGTCACATGGCAGCATTAAAAACTTGAATAAATTCCCTACAAATCTGATTTTCGATTTTTGAAAAAGATTTTTGTTTTATCCTCAACATTGATGTAAAAAAACGTACAAAAATTTACTTTTTATGGTTTTTTAGTCGATCAACCGCTACTTCAAAATTATTGATGGAAAGGTCAATGTTACCAGGTATTTTTACAGCTCAATGTACCATCAAAATCCCTGTAAATTTTCAAGTTGATCCATTGAATCCGTTTTCCGAACTGATTGATCAAGATTTTACAAAACAATGGAAGGAACTAGTGATGTTTCTTTAATTTTGTAACCATCGCAAAAATGAGAAAATTTATCTTTTTCGAATTTTCTCACAATTTTACATTATTTGTGTAACAAGTGTGAAAGGCAAAGAAAAACCATAAAAAGCCATTTTTGGTACGTTTTACATTAATGTTGCGGACGATTGTCGTACAGTGACACAATAAAGCAAATTATAACTGAATAAATTTGCTAACTGAGCTTAACATTAGTTTACCTGAAAACAAATTTCTCGAGCCCGTGTAGACCCTAAAAACAAAACAAAAAAATTTCGAAAAATTTTAATCTCGAGCCATTTCTCATAATTACACAAAACCGTGGCTTAAAAAAATCTTTACCAGAAGATCTTTCAACTAGAGATTTCAAACTTCAAATTGCACTTTCTTTCTTATACGACTATTTTTTTCAAAGATACAGGCTTCTAAAAATTATCAAAGAATTCATAAAATTTTTTGGATAAGTAAACAAAATTAAAATTAAAATGCCACAAAAAATCACAATTTTGTGGAAAAAAAAAAAAAATAGTAGCGCTATCTACTGAACATATATGTTGTCTTTTGTTCATGGATGTTTAATAGATAACACTGCTACTTTATTTCTATCGAAGAAATATATTGTTGCATTTTCATATACTTTCCATTCATATACTATTCATTACTTCACGAATTTTGAAAAGAAGTCAAGTTTATATTCAAACGTATTGAATGATTTAAAGTTTTAGATTTCTTGGAGTCTTTATAATTAATATATTTTAAATTCACCGAATCCTATACTTTTAGGAGTTTCTATGACTACAATTTTTTCTTTTGCATGAAGCTGACATTTGTAGATATATTTTTTTGAAATTTGAAAAATTATCGTAAAACAAGAAAAAAAAAAGAAAATATATTTTATTTTATCAGCTTTGACGTTCTTTGTACACAATAAGGATATATGTTTCCGTTAAAAAGTTACTTAAAAAAAACGAAGCCGGAATAACTTCTTTTTTTTTTTATTTTAAAATTTCAAATTGCCACCATTTTTCAACTAATTAACTAATTTTGCTCATCTTTGAACTTAACCGTGATAAACGTTCATAGAATAATTGTGCCAAGTTTCACACAAGGCGCGTTGTATTACATAGATGCACTGAAAAAAACAATATTTATTCTACACAACTTAAACTATTTACTAGAGGCAAACATATGTTTTATTTAAAGCGTTTATTTGAATGAAACAAAGATTTTTTTATAGTTAATAAATCTTTATTTGGATAATGGTGATCGTAACGCCACAAGCTGCAGCTTAATTATTCTTAAACAAGATTTGTTAACTATAAAAAAATATGTATTTGAATGAAATAAATGATTTTGTTCAGTCACATTGCTGAAAGTATTTGATTTAATTAAATATTTATTTCGATCAAATAAAGTTTATTGGTATCGAATAAATACTTCTCAACATTTTTAAGTGAATCTATTTTTTTGAATGAAATATACTTTTTTCTCAGTGTGTATAAATTTTGGAACCAATGGTATTTTTAAAACTTACTCGACGAATTATGACTGTCCATGGCAAAATTCCCTGAAAATTCCATCATGAAGACAAATGAAATAGCTACATCTAAATTTTGTGGCCTAAAAATCAGGTTACTTTTTTATTTAAATGATTACTATATTAATTGCTGCAGAAATCACCATAAAGAGTCGATAAGTTTTGAAGACATCATCTAAAAATATAAAAATAACCGTATCTTAAAGCTAGCTTAATAGCTGAAAGTATTAACTTGATTCTGAGAATTTTCGAGCCGAAAGATTTAAAAAACATTACAATGAACGTAATTTCGATTTTGAAAGTTTCACCACAAGACAAATTCATGATTTAATAAGCAAGATAAACCGTTTTCGAATTTTATGGATTAAAACTAAACTTTATTCGAACCGAGAGACCCTACAAATACTAATATTTTTCGAGCTTAAATAGTTGGATAACCTGTAGAATGGATATTTTTCAGCTTATAAAATGGCTAGTTTGTAAGTGTGGCCCACCGAGTTCATCGTTTTCAATATTTTTTTACATAATTTCGTTATCTTACTTTCATGTAAAAATTAAAAATCAATAATATTTCAATTCTAATGGTAAGCATTGATGCGTTTCGTTAATACATGCAAAGCATAACGAATTCATAGAAGGAAGGCTCATTATTACTTGGACTGTTGAGTCGAATGATCAGTATGCTTGAAAATCCGGTCATACTATTTGTAAAATGTATTCTGATGTAATTGGTTAGTGTAGATTTAAATAGAGTAGATCATTTGGTAATGCATCATTTATTAACCGGAACGATTCAACGTCATAAAAGTGGCATAAGAATTGGATACTCAGGGCTAAAATATATTATGTCATGAGTTGATCATAGTCTTATTTTAATAGGTAGTCCAAATTGATGTATAGACTTAGATCGTTTTGAATTAAATAAAAAGTAAGCAGTTCTGTCAATCCTTTCTTCTTTTTTTTTTTTTGGTTTTGAAAAATATATTGGTAAAACCAATCCTGAATTAATTAATGTTGAACCTGACATAAACGCGGTAAATTCTGCAGAAAAAAGTAAACAGGCTAATAAAAATCTTTTGTAAAAATACAGTACAAAGTAAAAAATCTTTACTCGCCCGAAGAAAATTTTTACTTGCCCCAAGAAATTTTTTGCATTTTAAATTAAAAACAATAGTTTTCTTGAGGCAAGAAAAAATTTTCTTAGAGCAAGAAAAAAATTCTTATACCAATAAATTTTTTCTAGCCCTAGGAAAATTTTTGTCTTCAATTCATAATGCAAAATATTTCTTGCATCAAAAAATACTTTTTTTCTGTGTAGTAAATGTAAGCCCTCATATAAAATTATGATTGAAAACAAAATAATTTTAACTTATTCTGATTGCAATTTAATAAGAGTCAATTGACATTTCTTTGTTTTCAATCCAAGTTGTTAATCAGAGAAAAGTCATAAATAGGTATTTGAATAGTATAAATGAAAAATTAAAACCAAACAAGAACACTTTGTCAATTTACAATGGCGTAAGGTTCTTTCAAAAAATCAAGTTATGGGGGTTCGCAGGGTTGTAGAAAATAAAAATTTTGATCAAATTCGATCTAAAATTTCTTTACTAGGAAGTTAGTTGCTGAACAATGAGAGTTGCCCAAAATTTAATTATATTATATCATTTCAGGTCACTGACAAACCACATATAATCAAAGATGGAATCGTAACAGCAATAACGGAAAAATACGGACGAAATAGTGCAAGATGGATCCACCCCTAACAAGCAAAGTTCTACGCGCTCCTAATCTTAAACGCGGTCAAGAAAACATTAGAATACATAATAGGGTGAGTATTCGAGATCTCTATAAATCAATATAGAACTTGATACATAGTTAAAACCAAGTATTTATTTATTTACATTATTTTTCGACCATGAGATTAAAATTTCTTGTTGTCGTACAA
This sequence comes from Microplitis deprimator, assembly GCA_964016945.1. Classification (NCBI taxonomy): domain Eukaryota; kingdom Metazoa; phylum Arthropoda; class Insecta; order Hymenoptera; family Braconidae; genus Microplitis; species Microplitis deprimator. The sequence continues at coordinate 16,101,367 of OZ024707.1, forward strand.
AAAAATATTACATTAATTAACATATAAATTTAGATTATAAAATAATATGATAATAATAATAAGGTAACACGCTCCAAGGTCAAGTAGATTTCAATCCGAACTTTCTAAATCTAAAAAATAATTGTACGCAACACTACGAAATTCCCCAAATATAGGAAGACATGTTAGGCTTGGAGGTAGCATATTCCATTTACGAATTGCAGATACAATAAATGACATCATAGAATGCAAGATGGCTAGTAGGTAAACAAAATTAGTCCTGCCTTACATTTCCTCTACGCAGTATAGGCTGGAGAAAAATTAACTTATTTTTTAATAATTGACTTCGATTCATATAAATCGCTTTACATAATAAATATGGAGGGTAGAGATACCTCTACCCTCCATAATAATAAGCAAGAAGAAAAAATATTTCTCCGAGTTTTCAACGTTATCGAAACTAGTCTACGATAATATGGTGAAATGTGCTCAAATCTACTAACTTTAAAAATGAAACGAACGCAAGCATCAAGCTTTCGTTGTAATTTACATTGTTGACTTTGAGTAATATTAGTGTAGATTGCAGTACAATAATCGAATATTGGGAAAATCAGTGTAGTTACAAACTAAATTTTAATGTCTTCCCTAAAAACTTCATGTTCAACTGTACTAGAGTTTTCATACTGCGCTTACAAACATCATTAATTTTTCATTCTACGATGAAGTATTGTCAAGAATTACTCCAAAATATTTTACAAAGTTTATAAATTAATTTATAGAATCATTAACACTAGTATTATACCAAAGTTTGTATTAATCCAGGAGCCTTAGAGAAACGGTAAGGTGATCAAATTTATAACAATTGGGAATTTTGTAAAGTTGTTCGAATCTGTATAAACAACGAGAAAAAAAAATTTTACCAGAAAAAAACCCGTGCAACTTTTTTTTATAAACAAAAAACGAGTTTTTCGACGTGACTGTGTAAACAAACAGCCCTAAAATGAAAGCTATCGAATCAGATCGTCCAAAATCATTTTGAAGGAAAATAATTGTAGAAACTGTACCAAATTTCAAATCAAAATACTTAAAACTTTTTAAGTAATGAATTGTTAGTCGAATTCGCAAATTTATAAATAATTTACCATATCTATATTTTTTCATCATTAATCAACATTCATATAATCAACTTGTTTTTTTCTAATAATTAAAAAAAATTTTTATTCCAAAGATTATTTTTTATCTAAAATTTAATACGACTGTATTACTTTGTTTAAAATCTGTTTGAAAAAAAATTTTCAAATTCAGTTTTCAGAAAAATGAATAGTATTTAAACAATTGATATTCATTTATTTTCTAAGAAATTAAGAAAGCTAATCAAATAACTAATCTATTCTTGAATGAATTATTTAAAATATCTAACTCATTCATTTGGAAGAAAATAATTGGTTTTAATAGTTGCTTTTATTTGAAAGCGCATTATAAAGTTGGTGTAGTTAAAATAGTCGATTATATAATTGTTTCAAATTAAATTGTTGTAGATAGCAGCATAAGTTCAAATTATCAATTAAAATGTTTTACATTATCTGTTCAAAATCAAATTACTAATGAGATTATTTCAATTTATCTATTTAAAATATAATATTTTAATTAATATATTTTAAGTTATTTAATACCCCCGACTGAACGCAGTGAAAAAGAAGTGGTTCTTGCATTTGCCTAAAAAGTTTTAGTAACTTTTTTTGGTTTATTTCTCTTTTCTTGTAATCTAATTTACCTAAAAATTAGTTTACCATTTAAAATAATCAAAATTCAGTGCTAATAGTTACACAAAAAATTAATCTTTTTTTTTTTTATTTGAAATTGAATTATAACTGATTATTTTTAAATTATCTATTTTACTGATGAATGTATTTCAATGATGAATGTATATCTATATAGTAGTAAAGTTGAATAGTTTCGAATCCTTTCTTTCAAACAGGGAATGATAATTTTTTTAAATGAATAATTAAAATTTTATTTAATCGAAAAATTTGCAATCATCTAAAATTTTGATTCTGCCTAGCTTACATATGGAAAAAAAAATCTGGGCGTCGGTTGGCCCTGCGGGCCAGCCCCAAAACTTCCCGCTGTTATCAAGCTCAAGGAGCTCGAAAACATTAGTATGGATATATTTTCGAGTTCTTCGAGCTCGAAAATGCTATTACATGCAATTGTTTTTTTATGATCTCTTCAAGCTCTAACAAGTTAAGTTTTATGCTGAAGTTTGAAAATTTAAGAATCGAAAATCATTAATGAAGAAGCGGTTTTTACAATTTAATTCCCGATTATGTTCAATAAAATAAGTGTATTGAGGCAGAAGTCAATGTCAGGGATCAAAATCAAGATTTAAATGAGTTTTGACTCATGTCAGAAACAATAAAATATGAAATATCCGAGAAAAATATTAAGAACTGCGTTTTTTAAATTTTTTTGTTAATAATATGATTCAAGCTAAAAAACAAGTTAGATAACATTATATGATGATCGAAAGAAACCATAAAGAGGAAGAGTTGGTATGATTTCAGACACATTTTAGTATATTATATTACGATTTATCCGGAAAAAATAACATAAAATGTTATTTTTTAAATTTTTCAACGCCGATATCTTTTGATTGAGATGGCTAAGGCGGCAATTGACGCGTTTTATCAAATTCTAGAGCTTATTAGATTTTGAAGTCGATCGTTCAAATCGTTTCTGAGAAATCACTAAAAAACAAATTTATTTTTTATATAATTCGCAAATATTTTCGAGTCTACTTCATAGATAAAAAAAACGGTTTATTTTAGAACTGCCTGTTTCAATCTTTTAGCTAAAATGAGTAACTTGAGATGCTAAATATTAAATACTTTTTACAAAAAGTTCGAGTATCGAGTAGGTAATCATTAATAATTAAATTAATAATAAGAGAAGGTAAGTAAAACCAAGCCGTGTGCGACAATCGTCAGCATACCAATTACTTGTTCGAAAGAGGGGGATAACATTTTCAGGAATAAGAGAAACCGAATAGCTCAGTATACAACTAGCCGTCGTGTTGATCTCTAGTAACAGCGATATTTTTATTTTGAACGCAAGATATCATAATGTGCATTAAGTTTCCAAAGATAAAGAAAACAGTTATTTTGTTTATAACAAAGATGTGAAAAATAATAAATTATGGATAAATGTTTTGAAAATAATCATAGTGAATTTTGTGTGAATTTACTTATTAGTTAGAGTTTCTATGTCTTAATTTACAATTGAAATTAATACAAAAAAATGGCATTAATTGAAGAAAAGCATAATAATTCAGGCTTACGTGATAAAAAAGGCATTCCAGTGGACGACGTATGTAAAAAAAAAAAAAAAGTAACTTAGTCAAAAAAACGAGGCATCCGTATTACTAATTAAAAAAGGAAAACAATACTTATGCTTCAATGACTTATATAATCGATGTAAATATCTGCAAATAACAAGGCCCGGTATGAGCCTTGATAAAGATCCTACGCGTTGATCCGTCACACTTCGTAGCTGATTCTGAGAGAAAGGTTATTACTTCTAGGATGTAGGTTGTGTTTGGCCCAATTCTCGTCTATCCTTTCCTGGCTCGCGTTCACCCTGACGAATTTAAATTAACATTACTGGAACTTGTCCTATAGCGTTATATTTACCTATATATCTATGTATATATATGTTGATAAATAAGGAAACGTTTGTTATGCTCGCAACATATTTTTTTTAAGATTCTTCTTTCTACATAGATGATTTTAGTATATATTTCTCTGAGTATGTTTATTATTTTATGATGCATGACATTAATTAACTTTCAAGTCCAAAAAAATCTATTCATTTACTATAATATATTTATACTAATTAGCCAAAAATGTTTTGACTAAAAATCGATCGACTTTTGTAAATTTATTTTTGAAATTTTTATGTCAACAAACTGATTGTTTGTTTGTGTTTAGAAACACGGTAAACTTTTTTTGTGCTCATATTTTCAGATATATATATACTTAATGCACAACATGACCGTTTCTTTTGACAAATGAAAATAGGTTTTTTCAGTTTTTTCACCAAATTACATGGATCAGAAGTCGAATATTTGAAAAAAATAAGTCAGAATTTTGATTCTTAAACTAAAATCTGAAATTTCTGATATTTTTCCGTGAAATGACAGCCTCATCGTGGTAATAAAATTTAACAATTTATTGTTTAGTGAAGTTCCTATAAAATCGTAAATTGATATGCGAATGAGTATGGCAAAAAATTTATTAAACAATTAATACTGCTTTTCAAGACGTTTGGTTTTTTTTAATAAGTTGTGAAAATAAATCGCTAATAACTTCATCATAAAAAAAACTGTATTGCAAAATATTTAAGTTTCGCATAGCAAAGTAGACGAAAGGAGAAAAATCCAAGTATATGTATATAAACCATCAGTAATAACACTTTATCGTATAGTAAAATACGTGAAATTTTACTCTTTTTATTCAATGACAGGTATGACTGAATTATCATCTGAGGTCATTTATATGGAAAAAATGGCATTTAACTTATGATTACAATTTTTATTTATGGTATAGTAATTTTGAGTTATGTTTAAAAGAAAAATAATTAAATTTCAATAATAGTTTTGAGTTTGCTTTCCAAATAGTAAATTTTGTTACTTTTTTTCGTATACTAGTCCGCCGCGATAAATAACTGTTGCGTTAGAAATAAATCGCATGATTTTATTTTTTTTCCTTGTTATTTTTATTCTCATGCAGTGCCATGGATGTCCAAAACATAATCTTGTACAGTAATTTTATTCAATGACCACATTTGCAGTCTTTAGCGTTTTCTGCTTTCAATTCATTGCTATTATTATTATTTTTTTTTTGGTTTACAATTTCAACCATATTGAAACATGATAAAAAAAAAGTGAATTACATTCCGAGATACCTCAAAAAAAGGGGCCGGTCATAAAAATTACGCAATCATGATAGTTAGGAGTTTGCTTCTGTCTTGGCCTAGTCACGAATTACATCATCAGCCCCTCTTATTTCTTTACGGGGGCACTCAACATGCATAAATGTATTGTAAATATTTATATATATATATCTGTATGTGTGTGTATTAGACGGGAGTAAAAAATAATATATGCAACAATATAGTTTGTAGTATTAACAAAAGACGTATCAGACTCCAGAATACAAGGTCGTATAAACATCTTGAGAATTGCGATTAGCTTTTATATTAATTTGCATATAATTATGAACAACATGTTTATAAATCAAATTTTTATCTGTTATTGAATGCATCAACGTAATATTATTGTCGATCTTTTATATCAATTAAATTCAATGAAATTATTCACGCATTTACAATAATTTTTTTATTTTACTACTACCTGACACCGTGTCATTTTACTGAAATCTACTTGTCGTATCTTAGTGTACCCACATTTTCAGCCTACGTAAATCGCTCAAGAGTACATATCAAGTAAGTTACTTTGACGCAACCTACGTTGAATATTTAATAAGAGGCCACGATGTGAATCTTGAACGCTTGATCAACTTAGCTTTCTGTTTTATGAGTTACTGTCAATGTATCATGTAGAATAGAGACTCCTCCCTATTTTTAAAACCTCATAGAATCCAATAGATTCTCATAAATTCCCATAAAGATTTTATAAGAATGAATGAGTTCTCTGAGACGTGCTATAGTTTAGTATAGGCCTTATACATACAGCTATAAGAATCTATCGAATTTTTTAAGCAGGGCTCTATTCTCCATGCAATGTATCAACGATAGTTACTAATCAAACGAAGACTCGTTATTTTTTTTTTTTTTTTTATTGAAAAAATATATCGATAAAGGTACATTAGGGAAACTCGTTAGTTTAGAGAGAGCAACATTCGCCCTTTTTATCACATTTGAATAGACAAATGCAATGTTTTCTATTGCACTTATACGGTGAATGAAAATTTGAAAACAATTTTTGTAACATGCTTAATATTAACGTCATTTAACGCGTACAGTCGGCAGCTTTAAATATTAGATATGACAGCGAATAATTAAGACGTCTACACGAAGAAAAAAATCGGTCTGTCAGTTGACCCTGCAGGCCAGCCTCAAAACTTCCCGCCGTTTTCGAGCTCCTTGAACTCGAAAAATTTTTGTGGATACATTTTCGAGCTCTTCGAGCTCGAAAATACTTTTGTATGCCTTTGTTTTCGAAAAAAAACGTTTTTTACCATTTTTTCTCAAACGATATCTCTCGATGTAATAAAGCGATTGAGATGGTTAAGGTGGCAATCGACGCGTTTTATTGAGTTCTACAACTGATCAGACTTTGAAATTTATTTATCGAATCGTTTTTGAGAAATTTCAAAAATACTAAAAAAAATTTTTTTTATTTAATTCTTTCGACAACGGTATCTCTTGAAAGAATTAACCGATTTTGATGGTTGAGGTGGCATTCGACGCGGTTTATGAAGCTTCAAAGCCCAGTTGATTTTGGAATCAATCCATCGAGCCCGTAAAAAATTATCCGAAAAAAATATTTTTGAAAAAAGTATTTTTGGAATATCTCCGAACGAGCCCTACCGATCAAGCTCAATTTTTTTTCAGCTTCGAGATATTGACAAACCGCGTCGAATGACACCTTGACGATCAAAATCGGTTCATCCATTCAAAAGTTATAGATATTTACATACGTACGTACGTACGTACGTACATACATACATACATACATACATACATACACTCGGACATCATGTTGAATTTAGTCAGAATAGCTTCCTAGAACCTCAAAACGTCGACATCTATTGGAATTTCGATTTTCACAAATCGGGGTGAGACCAATAACTTCCCGAGTTTTTGAAAATTTGCAATTTTCTTAGCGGGAAGTTAAAAATGTAGTAAATTTTACTAAAAAATATGAGAATAATTACTAAATTTAAATAGTAATCTTGAAACGTTTATAATTTGTATGAAAAATTCATAAACAGATAAGTATATTTTACAATTCGTTTAGTATTTTCTTATATACTGGTTATGGAAAATCTACTTTATTATATATTAATATTTAGTAAATTTTACTATCCCGTTTATTAAATTTTACTATATTAGAATGGAAATAAATAAAATTAAATTTTTAATAGCTTTTAACTTTTTATTATTATTGCTATCATTTTGATTATTATTGTTATTTATTTCATCTGTATTGGTGTTGGTGTCAACTTGTATTTCTACAAAATCACTTGCTGTAACCGAGGTTCAAACTCTGATCTCCCGCGCGTGAGTCCTTTTCTGTGTCTGACGGCCCGATGTCTCCTTTGAACAAAGGTTTCTGAACTTGTAATAAATATTTGTATATGCTATCCCCAACAACTTTTACTTTATCTATACATAGTAGAATTTACTATACAGATAGTAAAAAATATAATCGTGTTAAGAAAACATACATTACGCATAATAATTTTTAATATCTTTTGATGTAATAATTGCCAACCAGTAAATTTTATTAAATGTTTTGTAATAATTAATATACAATATTGTAATTTTTACTATATTTTTTTCTCCGTGTAATTATTTAAGGCGTGACGTCAATGTGCATAAATATATTATTTTTATAGGCATAAGAAAGTATGGCTAGCGTGCATAAAAACATAAAAATAAGTCATTGAGCCAACTTATAGCAAAATTTATCATCATTAAAAATTATGATAATTAAATTTCTAAGTGCCCTGTACAACGTGCCTTTTTAAATACTTTTTACAAAAAATTATGTATAAATCTAATACAATGCTCGTATGTGGACACTAACTTCGCCTTTGGTTTAACCATCAATTTTTCCACGATTTTCTTTTAAACATAAAAGAATTAAAAGAAAAAATAATGCTGGGTATCATAACCCTAGTCCTTACTTAATATTCGTAGAGGTTTTATTTGTAAAAAAATCTGAACAAGAATATCTCATAACGTCTTGCTATAACAATTCTACCAGGGAAAAAATAATTTAAATCTACGTTAATCGATGGTAGACTCACGGAGATCTGATTTTTAAAAAGATTAGATCAAAGTAGATTTCATAGTTGCCAAGATTATTTTTTCAAGAAATCCACAAAAATTTGTGGAAATTAACGAAAATATGAATAGATTTCCATTGCTATTATTGCGAATTTAAGGAGACCAGCGATTTTTTAACATCACCATAGATTTAAATTAACCGGAGATTCGAGATCATTGAAGATCTTCAAAGATCACTAAACGGAGAGAAATGTCAAGTAAATATGCCTATGCAGCACAGTAATAATTACATTACTCTATAGTTTGTGTATAAGAGCGGCAGGACACAAACTATAGAGTAATGTAAATATTACTGTGCTGCATAGGAATATTCACTTGACATTTTTCTCCGTGTATGACCATGAAAAGAATATTTTATAAAATGTTACGAAATTTTATAAAACTTAAATAAAAATAAATAAATAAATTTGAATACAATTTTCAGGAAATTTGATGAAACGTATTGCACAACTTATAAAAAGCAACAGGTTTTTTAATTAGTGTTTCCTGTTAATATTAATGTGCTTTTTATAATGTGTTAGCGTGGTATAAATATAATAAATACGATTTAATGTAAGTCGCATGACCTTGAAAGAATGATAATGAAGCCCGACCTCTCCGCTTCGCGTTCGAAGTGTATCATAAATGTTAAAGTAATGAGAGTTTTTTTGACATTATCATTCAAAATTTTTTACTTTTGCACAAAATAATATTTTTGTATGTTAAAACGATACATCGATCAAAACTGGTCAAACAAGATAGTGACAGTGTACTAAATTCATACACAAAATGTTAAATATTCAACACTAACTTTAACATGCACTTTCATTTTATTTATTGACGAAATATTTTTTACAGCAGTCGGTCAAAAAATGTGAAAAATTCGAAAAATGGAAAAGGGTATCCCCTCATCCCTTGCAAAAAAAAATTATTAAAAAAAGGTTAAAAAAGTGTTGACTATTCTAAACTTCAAAACGTGACAACACGAAGAAATTTTTTTGAACGTTTTTTAAACTTGAAAATTCAAGAGAAAAAGTAATAAATATCCTTAGATTATTAAGATATGCTAAAACAAAAAACGTTCGGAAATAATTCAAAAACAGTTTTTTCTGAACGTATTTTGCACATATTAATTTGTAGTATTAAGTCAATTTGTTTTTTTTTTTTTTTGTGTATTTTAAGAAGTTTGAAAATTGTTTAAAAAAAGTTAGTCATTGTGTTACGTTTTGAAGCTTAGAATAGTTAACACTTTTTTAACCTTTTTTCAACAATTTCTTTTACACGGGATAAGCTTGCTCAATTTTTAAGGTTATTGAGCTAATTTTATGCGAGAATATCTTTTAAATTTTAAAAAAAGTTTTGAGGTGGTTGATGATCTAAATTAATATGCACAGAACTTTGAGAAATTTTTAGAAGAGATTAATTAAGTGTGATAACGTTACCACAAAAAAATCAAACTTTTATTTCTAATAGACTTTGAGAATAATTAGTTAATTTCGGGAAATTTAACATGGGCCCTATGGCAAAAAAACAAAGAATTGAATTTCGAGGTAAGTAAAATGAAGAAAAAGTGGAACTGTCACAATACAAAACCTCTGATCTTATAAAATACGTTTGCAAGAACCAAAGAAAAAGAGCATCTTTCAAACAGCTTTTCAAAAAATTTTTGAAAATTTCACAAGAAAGTTTTCAAAATATATAAAAAAAAAAACCTTTTTCAGAAAATACAAAAAAAAAATTTAGAAAATCTAGCAAGTACGAAATATAATATATTTTAAACCACTCGTTTGACCAATCAGAAAGGATTGTATTTTAATATAAAATTTTATTAGGCTTACATTAGTCAGTTAGCGGCGTATTCTTCGGCATGAGTCACATAAAAATTTTTAGAATCGTCCGCTTTAGCGTGGAATGTTTCATAAATATTGTTGTATCGATTATTGATGGGAATTATGTGAAAAATTAAAAAAAAAAATTGTTTGTTATAGATTAAATTAGAACGTGTGTTAGGCGTGACCGTATCAAGTAACGCTGCATTGGATTGTGACACAACAAGTGAAATAGTCGCTTATCCTGCAGGGTAAGTTCATTATTCTTTTTAATAATGAGATCAAATTTTCAGTTCTCTTTACGACTTTTTTTCCTATCATATATACTAGAGTGTTTTTTATTTCCCAAGTAAGCTTTTTTTACTTTGCCACGATATTAATCATTTATTTGTGACCCATAAATAATAAAAGAATTAAAGTAGTTGATTTTATTTCCGTTTAGCCCTGCGTAAATAATGATACTTTTCCAATATAATACGAGAAAAATTTTATTACTTGCTGAGAGAAATAAGACATATAGCAGCAAGCAATATGTGTTTCTGTAGGAAATTTACCGCTCTACAGAAAATATTTCTTATGTTTTTTATGTAAATTCTGCCATTCAAGTGATATCGAAGTTTAAAATTTAAAATGTCTAAAAAATTATTTTTTCTTCGGAATTTTATCACTAAACAAATAAATTTACATCCGCGCATTATATTTTTTGCTGTAGGAAATTTACCGCTCAACAGATAAGATTTCTTATGTTTTTTTCATAAACCTATTGTTTCGTAAACTATTTAAGAGATATAGAAACTCTAAGTTTGAAGTATTATTTTTATTAAAATAGCCAAATTTTTATTTGTATCGTGAAAGTTTTTTTTCGATATAGAGTAGAAGTAGCATTTGTGACCACTGTTCCTTTTTCGGACATTTAATACTTTATTTTAATTAATGAAAAAATATAAAATAAAATTTCCATTTTAATAGTGGAATAAAAGTATCTTTGAACAGATGTTTTTGAAAATATATTTTTAAAAATAAATTATGTCATTGTGTATGTTACAAATTATTTTATTTTAATTTTCAAGTGTCTAGAAGTGGCCAAAAACGGTACCTCTACCCTACTTCGAACTCAGGGCTTCCATAACTTTTGAATAGTAAAGTTCATTAAAAAAATCATAACAGATTTTTATTTGTAGAGCAGTAAATTTCGTGCAAAAGAAAAGTATAGTGCGTGACTGTATATTAATTTTTTAAGTAGTAATAAAATTTCAAAGAAAAAAGATTTTTTTCAAACAGTGTAAACTTTGAACTTTAATATCACTTAAATGGTTAAATTTACAAAAAAAAAATAAGAATCCTTTTTTGTAGAGCGATAAATTTCCTACAAAACAGATATTGGTCATTGCTATACGCGTATGTATCAGCGAGTAATAAAATTTTTCTCATTATATTATATTGGAAAAGTATCATTATTTATGCAGTGCTAAACGGAAATATAACCAACTGTTTAAATTCTTTTATTACTAATTTAACTCCGTTGTCGTTTTTTTAACTATTGTTTTAATTATTTTTAAATTTATTCATAACATTTTATTACTGTTTTGACAGTTTAAAGTCATTAAATGTTTTAGAAAAAGTGAAGGACACCGTCTGAGAATGCCCTTTAGGATTTGTTAGATATCAGTAATAAAAGCAAAAGCAAGGTCAAGTCCAAGACCGAGACCATTATGAGACTATTATATAGTAACTCTAATAAGAGCTTTCAAGCTAATAATTAATCGTAGTACGGTTGTACCATAGTCTAAATTTAAAAAAGCCGTATAGTAACAATATTTTTTAGTGTGTTGAAATGCTTGATATGAAAGTAACTTACTTTCGTCTCGAAAATTATTTCGATGTATTTACTGCATCGCTAACTCTCTCGTTAGCTTATAAAGAAGCGAAATGAGAGTGGAAAAGGCCGTGCGAAAAACTCAGGGATTTGTCCTCTCTTCTTATTTGACCTAGTGAATAGTAATTATCATAAATACTATCACAATGAGTTTTTTAAATAACTGTGAACTTTATAATTATCATCAGTAAATAATAAGCTTATCATTACATTAAAATAACAACTGGTGATGTTATAAGATACTCAAACTTGATTAGATGGTGAAAATTGTCTCAGACCAGTTCTTTAGATATTCGAGACTTTGCTCGTTTAGCATGACGGGATCATGGCGTGCTCTCATGGAGAAAGCCGATGTTGAATTATTTACTAGATACAGACTCTCAATATATACTATAACTAATATAAAAATAACATTGTCAAATGACTTCACTACCAACTTCTCACACTTTTCTTTTGTCTTTTAATATTAAATTACAACTAATAAATAATCTTTCATTTTTTTTTTCTTTTTTTTTTTCTTTTTTTTTTTTAGATGCACAGTAGTTTTGTTCAATCCGCGAAAAAACACACAGACACATGTGTTAAATAGTTGCAAGAAAACTGTAACTTCACTGGCACTTGCTGGAGATGGCCGTCTTTTGGTTACTGGCGAGTGCGGACATATGCCCAATGTGCGAGTTTGGGATATTTCAGATCAGCAAAATGCCATTCAGATTGCCGAGTTTTCCAGCCATAAATATGGGATTAATTGTGTTGTGAGTATTTTATTATTTTAAAATCATTAAACTGTATTTTATACTTTTGTACCCATACTAAAAGATAAAATTACTTAAAAAGATTGAAGTAAATCCATTTAAGGCTTATAATTTCAAGAAACGCTCAGTGGTTAAATAATGCCACCCATGATTAAATTCCGTAAGATTTGCAGTTGAATAATATACCTGAAGTTTTAAAAGATTTAGAAAGCAACCTGTTAAATTTTTTTTCCAATCACTACAATAAATTGTTTGCTAAGTTATAAAATAATGTATAAGTTATATTAATCTTCCAGGCTTTCTCGCCAAGCAATAAATATGTTGTTTCTATTGGATCACAACATGATATGATTGTGAACGTCTGGGACTGGCGAAATAATGTAAAGGTTGCATCAAACAAAGTGTCAAGCAAGGTGAAGGCTGTATCGTTTGCTGAAAATGGCAGTTATTTTGTCACTGTTGGTAATCGGCATGTTAAATTTTGGTATCTTGAATATACTCGAAGTGCCAAGTATAAGGAACCAGTGCCTCTAATGGGCCGATCTGCCATATTAGGTGAACAACGAAATAATGATTTTGTAGATGTAACTTGTGGCCGTGGAGAGATGGCTGATTCTACTTATGCTATTACAAAAACTGGCTTACTCTGCGAATTTAATAATCGAAGACTCCTTGATAAGTGGGTCGAGTTGAGGACAAGCAGCGCGAATTGTATGGCTGTAGGTGAAAAATTCATTTTTATAGGATGTGCCGAGGGAATTGTCAGATGTTTTAGTCCAGTAACACTTCAATTTATTACAACATTACCCAGAACTCACTATTTAGGTGTAGATGTAGCTTGCGGATTGTCAATAAGTCATATGTCTCAACATCCAACAAATGCTAGATATCCAGATGCAGTTGCTTTGGCTTTTGATGAATTGAATAACAAACTCACATGCGTTTATAATGATCATAGCATTTATGTTTGGGATATACGAGATATAAAGCGTGTTGGAAAATCGCATTCTTTTCTCTATCATTCTGCGTGTATATGGGGAGTTGAAATGTATCCAACTGATAGTGAATCAATCAACGACATGCCGTCGAATAGCTTTATAACATGTTCAAGTGATGATACGATTCGAGTATGGAATTTAAAAAAAGATTTTTCGTCAAATCAAAAAGTTTATAATCGCAATATTTATAGTAATGAATTATTAAAAGTGTTATATGTTGATCCTGAGTTAACATATTTAAAAGATTTAGATTTAGCTACGGCAGGATCAACAGACAAAAATGATACCTCGTATGATGGTCGTAATGGTGTTAGATCAATTAGAGTAAGCCCAGATGGTAAACATATAGCTTCTGGTGATCGGTCAGGCAATATCCGCATTCACGATGTAGCAACTTTAGATGAATTGTGTCTTATAGAAGCTCATGATGCTGAAGTACTTTGTCTGGAGTATTCAAAATACTCTCGAAATACAACTGACGGGCCAAGACTTCTGGCTAGTGCTTCAAGAGATAGATTAATCCATGTTTTTAATGTTGATGAAGGATATAATTTTCTCCAAACACTTGATGATCATAGTTCCTCAATTACAGCAGTAAGATTTTTCAAAACAACCCAAAGTGATAAAATTCAAATGGTATCATGTGGTGCTGATAAAAGTATTATCTTTAGACAATTGCAAATGACTCCCGGAGGTTCACCACAATTTGTGCGAGATCACAATGCTCAAGGAAAAACTACTCTATATGACATGGAGGTAGACTCTGGTCAAAAACATGTTTTAACAGCTTGCCAAGATCGTAATATTAGAGTATACAATGTAGCCACTGGGAAACATAGCAAAACATTTAAAGGTTCAGTTGGCGAAGACGGCTCTTTAATAAAAGTCGTTTTGGATGCATCGGGAATATATGTTGCAACTTCATGCACTGACAAGACCTTATGTGTTTATGATTACTATAGTGGTGAATGTATGGCAACAATGTTAGGTCATTCAGAACTAGTAACTGGCCTGCGATTCAGTCCAGATTGCCGTCACTTGGTATCAGCTAGTGGTGATGGTTGTATTTTTGTTTGGAGTATACCGCATGACATGGTAGTGACAATGCAAGCTCGATTAGCTCAACAAGCGATGCGTGCAGGTAAAAAGCTACATAATTTACCAAATGGAGTTGCAGTACAGCTTAACAATGAAACCTTTGGTCCACCATCACCGGAATTTTTCAATCCAAATGCCAATTCAACCATACAAACTTCAGCTGTTGACTATCGATTTAGCGTCGGCCAATTACCTCATTGGGCTAAGAAACAAATCAATACAAATACTAATATTCAAGAAAATATAACTTCTAGTGTCAGATCTGTTGGAGTAGATATGCCAAAAGGTCGATGGGCTCAACGTGTTCAACAGACTGATGGTATTACTGTTAAATCTGTCTATGATAGTGATGAGATTATTCATTTTCCTGCTTCAAGAAGTGTCATTGATTCTGATGGTGGATGTGGTGGTGCTGGAGGATCTAAAGACAGTTCTATTGATAGTGGAACTGAAACAAAATGCAGTAGTGATTACAGGCGTGAAACTATTATCATAAAAAAGGTGAGCATTTTCTTCTCATATAGAGGTAGTTGTAACATAAGTACTATTTTAATGGATTTGTTTTTTTATTTTACTAATAATTTATACGTACAAGTATATTAATTTAGAAGGACTTTTCTATTCCGATTTTAATATTATTATTCGAAAAATCATTGATTTCATAAATTTTATAAAATAAATAAATGGAAATCATAGATAATTTTAATTTTACAAAAATCAATTGTTAATAGAGCTATATTCTATTTACAAAGTTTAGAATTTAAAATATCTTATATTCAAACTAAGTACAAAAATTAATTGCGTAAAGTTATTACTCCCGACTGCAGTAGTGAAAAGGGAGAAGTATATGCGTTTGCTTAAATCCTAGTAGCATTGTCTTAAGCAAGTTTTTTAAGGAAAGTCCTTCAATAAGTTTCTTACGGAAGATTTAAAAAAACTTGAGCGAGATCGATTTTATGAGGATACTTGCCAAAGACTCTATCAAGTTTTGCTGAAGATTCTTCTTAAAGAAATATATGACAACATTAGCTCAGAGTTACTGCAGAATTGCTTGATATCGGGCATCTTTATCTCTGAGTCACTTCAATGCACAAGCTCAAATGCAGTACCTGTAGCAAATCCATCGGTCTTCATTTAAATTGAATTGCGCTACGAATTGATAATATTATCCCTCGATAAAATTATATCAGACTTTAAGTAAGCACTACTGAATTTACTAATGCTGAATAGACGGTTCATGAAGTAACAAAGAGAGTAGCCATGTCCAGGTATCTTGAGCAATTCTACAGCAAGTCTGAACTAATGCATCTTAAGTAAGTAGCTTGTCTGAAGGTACTAGGGAAGAGTTCTAGTAACTTTCCTTGTTATATTTCACTTTTCTCGTAATCTAATTTACCTAAAAAATTAGTTGACTATTCAAAATAATCATAATTCAGTGCTGATGGTTATAGGCTATAATTTTTTATTTATAAAATTATATCCTTAACAATATAGTTGATAGAAAAATTGATTGATCAAAGATCCAGCGCTAAAACGAAATTTGACTATTTTTTTTTTTTTCGTTTTTTTCATATTATATCATATTGGCATAGTATAAATGGCACAGAAAGAATAATCACTCGGGTTTTTTTAAATATTGATGGATATCATCATGAATAAAAACTTAATCTAATTACGATCCAATATCGATAAGTCCCCACTCAATATTATGAATGTATACATAAATTGAGTTCATAACAAAAGGATGTATTAGTAGATAACATAGAAAAGTATAAAAAATTTGAATTAAAAAATAGTATATTGTACAACTAGTGCGTTAAGTTGTCGATTGCCCACGAGAGCAAAGTTGAGCGCACGAACGAAGTGAGTACAGCTATTTGGCGAACAAAAAAGCGTGCGCCAAGATAGCACTTATATCGCATGAATGATAAAAAAAAAATAGACGAATAGGAGAAAATTAATAATTTGAAAAACCCCGATTTTCGTGAATATTTAAAAAGTAAAAAATCATTTTTGTTCATCGATAATTTAAGATGAACACGTGCAAGATATTCAAGTCAGGAGACTTAATAAACTATTAATTACGTCCCCCGATTTAAATATATTGCATTTGCTAATTTTAAAGTATTGTTAAACAAAAATTATATTTTACTTTTTAAATATTTACGACAATCAGGGGTTTTCAAATTATTAAATTTTTCCAATTCGTTTTTTTTTTTTTTATATATTGGGCAATGACTGTTAATTTATTATTTTCATACGATAATTCTTATTCACGCTTTTTAGGAGGAAGAAGAAAACGTATTCGCACCGTGCCCTGATAGTTATAGAGAATTAACGGAAGATTTAAAACAGGTACTAACCAGTTATTATAAACTAAGCATTCATGCGTAACTAATGAGTGCTAACATTCTCACATACACTAATATTTTTTATTTTTATTTTTTCCATTATTTAATCTTTTTCTTCAATTTTTCTACTTGTTTATTTTTGCTCTTTAAAAAAAAAAAAAAAAAAAAAATCTCTCTATTGTACGAACGCGAACATTATAGATGACGGGTGGCAACATAACGATAACTAGAGGTAGCAATATCACAGAGTTAACTCACCAATTGAGAATACGACATTGCACCGATGACAGCAGTCTTAGCAGTTTTAAATTAGAGGTATTTTTTTATTGGTCGTAAAGTAAATTGTCGAATTATTAATTTTCTTCCGTAATGATTTCCTTGCCATTCGCTATTTTCTCAAAATTTTATTTATTCAACTAAAACATTGTTCAATTAAAAAAAAACAATTATTATTTATTGTTAATGATAATTATTTTTTTTATTTAGGATCACGAGAGTACAGAACATGACGGTGATGTCGAAGATTATTCTGAAGGAGAAAATGGAACAACAAGTTCTGAAAAATCACATAATTTAATGTACTATCCTCCAATTGAAGATACTATATCAAATCAGTTTAAAGTAAATGCTATGGATGTAGAAGAACTTCGAAGATCTATGAGAAGAGGAAAAAAAATTAAAATTGGAGATAGCAATCGCAGTGAATTAACAACAGCATCAGGCAGTCAAGATGATTCAGACTCAGAAGGTGGTGCATCAACTCCAAGTGCTGAACGCAATCCATTGTCTATATTATCTGAAGCAAGTTCTGAAGGATATGATCAAGTTTCAAATCAAACTCATCGAGAGAAATATCTTAAAAATGCTTTTGAATCTCTTAGTGGTGCTGATGAACCTACAAATAGAAAAAATACCAGTATTAGCTCTCAATTTCATGGGAGGTAATTTATTCAAACTGTAGTTATAATTTTTACAATTTTCTTTTTTTATTGTTCTTATATTCTACTTTTCTGTATACAGATTTAGTGGAGGACAAAACCAAGGAAATAAAACACACCAAACTCAAAATATAAATCCAATAGTGCCAAAAAATACCAAACTCAGTGCTGATGTAACTAAAAATCGTGAAGAATTACAACGACGAATAGAAGAGACGAGAAGAAAATTACAAAGTGTAAGATTATTTATAATTTTATTAATAAATACTTTTAATAAAACTTTTAAATAAATTTATTTTTGTAGGTTGGTTATAAGTCCTCTTTAAAATCAAGTCAAAGTATTTCAGATCTCAGCAGCCATCTACCAGATCGCCATCATCGTCAAAGTAGAATTGGTTCAGGTAATAATAAACGTGAGCAGTCAATATATTATACAATAACAACTAACCCTTGTAAACCATTACCAAATTCTAAGTCCTACTTAAAACCTAAAACTTTTACTAACAATGTTTCTGGTTATGGGAATGCTCCTTCAAATATTAAAGATATAATCGACAACAAATGCTTACCCAAAAGTCGAACTACGTCTTGTATAAATGAACGAGCTAAATTGACAGTAAGTCGACCGTTAACATTAACATTAGAGAAAACTGAAAAATTTAAATTATCCGTTAATAAATGCAATAAATCGTTACCGGAATCGCCTGTTTGTGAAGAATTGAAAGCGGTAAAGGAATCATGGAAAAAAGAAACTAATAAATTTATGACATTTGCTCAAAAACAACGATCTTGTAGTTATTTTATCGGCTTGAATGATAAATCAGAAGACATTGATAATTTAGCAAAGTCATTTGAAAGTTTACCAGCAATGAATGAACCATTATCCGATAACGATGATGATAATAATAATGAAAATGGTAATTTCAGTGATGATTCATTAGAAAGCGATATCAAAAATCCACCTCGTAGATGCGTTAGTGAATATCAAATAAATTTAAATACAGAGATAAATAATGAAAACAAAAATTATTTGAATTATCTGAAAAAAAATTTTGGTGATTCTCAAGAAAGTATTCTTTCTGATGCCTCTGGAGAAATATTTGATTGTCAATATGACAATGATCGACACTCCAGTGCTAGTTTTTTTTTGTCACGACGAAAAATTCAAACCGCTCAAAGCCAAGAGAGTGTCTTAACTGATATTACGGATGACTATCAAACCTTTCCATTACGTGAAAATGAAGATCACAGAAGTACTGAAAGTATTCTTACCGACGATTCTGATTCATTAGTTAAGTCTGCACCATTAGAAATGCTTTTTGATTCACATTATAAAAGAAAACGTCAGAATTCCGATACTTACAATGCTAATCCGAAAAATAAAATCGAAAATATTGAATTTGAAAAACCAATGAATACAAATATACCTACTAGAGCTGTTTTTCGATCTAAATCCTTACAAGATACAAGACTTAGTGCAATAAAATCTCCAATTAGTTATACCGAAGAAAATTTCCGACCAAACCAAACTTGTATTTACTATGAATTTAATATCGATGATAAAAAGGAATACTGTTCAAAGGTTCGAAGTTCACCAAGATTTGATGGGACAAGAAGTAACAGCTTAAAAGAACCACATTCAATGTTAATTTTTGATAATTTTGTTCCTCATAAGCCGCCTAAACCAAAGCGAAATTTCCCTCGTACCCAAAGCATGCGAAATCGTAGTAGGCCTGCTTGGAATAAATACAATTTCGAAAATCAATCACCTCAAGTTATCAATACAAATAGTAAATCTACTTATTCGGACAAAGAGGATGCGGAATTTAAAAAAACGACAAATGATTTAAAATTAGAAGAAAGTACTTCGTTGATTCTTCTTTCACCGACTAATAAAATTACAAACCACAATTTATTAAAATGCGCCGAGCCAAAAAATAATATTAGTATTGTAGAAAATTTATCAAACGATTCAAATAAAACTAAGATAAATAATAAGCAAACAATTAAATTAGCTGACAATTCTTGGCATGAAGAATTAGATGTTGATAGCGGCTTTGAAAATCACATTCCTACAAAAGATACATTTGAAACTTATGATTCATTAGAACCTAATGGAACATCTTCTTATGAAGCATCTACATCTGATTCTCAGATTCAGGATAGAAATCGTGAAGAAGAAAAAAATTATGACAATAGCACTGTTGACAGAATCAGCCGTGCAATTGAAGGAACTGTAAAACTTTTATCAAAAGAGTTTGAAAATTTAGTCAAAAGAGAGCAACAGCACTTAATTAAAGAAAAACAAGTTTGGCAGACATATCGATCAAATTCAACTGGAAATTTTTTAGAATTACAATCAGAAAAAGATAAGAACTCTATTTTCAAAAAAGAAACTCGGCCAAGCTCAGGAGGTGAGGATAGTGATTGTACAGTAGACAAATCCTTGGTGGAGAGTGGCTCCTCGACTCCTGGATCAAGCTGCGCAAATTCTCCAAAACGAATTTGGCCACCTGCGTCTCGATGTCAGTTGAAGTGGATTAAAGCACTACCAACAATCAGTCATGATATCCTACCTTCTAAGCAACACTTATCAGGTATCTCAAAGATCACGAGAAACCAATCAATGTCTTCTGGATGTTTGTAGAAATTTAGCAATAATAGCACATTGAGGCTTGTTGTAGTTATTATGAATGTGATGAAACTATTATAGATACATTTTTCAAATAATTCTACATATCCTATCGTAAACACTGATAACCAATTATTTTATCATAAAATTAAATCAACATCAATGTTGTATTTTTTAACAATACAACGGCAGTTTAATTTTCAGTTAAATTATATTTCGAATGTCTACACAGTAAAAAATGTTGTGTTAAAACCAACATAATCTGCATGATAGAAACGGTCCACACAATATTTATGTTATTTCTTAATACAGACTATTTATGTTGAACTTCAACACAAAAATTGTGTTCAAATTTAAATACGAAATTCGGGTAGTACGAGAAGTAAATTCAATACTTTTTAAATGTCAGTGGCGACTCTAAAACAACGTTAACTTTTACTTTTACTTTTTATTAGTCAAATTTAAAAAAAAAATAAATCGCGTAATATTTTATATCAGTTGCAAATAGTAAATCAATTAATTTCTTTTAATAAAATATAAAGGCAGTTTTTTTTTAAAGTGTTAAGTAGTAGATCGATTTAAAATTTCATAGTAACATAGAGAAATGTGTTGATTTAACAGAAAAAATTTAACACAAACCACTTTTAACACAGACACACAATATTTTTTACTGTGTACACAATTACAGCATGTTATTCATTAATAAAATCACTTTTAATAGAAATCATATATTCCAATTGTTTAAATTTGAAATTTAATTACAATATATATAACTCATTTTATGAATTTTATTTATTAATCGTTCAATCAGCTTATAATTAATGTCACTAAAGTTTTGTATATAAGTAGAGGATAGTGCATGTGTTTATTGCCTGTTGTCAACAGTTGAAACAGATGGCAGATTTTCATCGAAAGTTTCTGATTCTAAAGATGAAATAGAAGACAAAGGTATGCGACGTGCTTGTTCCTTGAGTGATCTCTCCGTCAGTCCACCAAATAGGTTACTGCATGGTCCAATACAAGGTATCTTTAGCTTGCTTATAATTCATAATAATTCATTTATTCTACAGTTTTCTTTTGGCTTTAGCAAAAATCATACGTATTACAATTTATTAATTCAACCGTTAATTTCTGAAATAAAAATAAAAATTAAATAATTTACAAACTTAATATTAGTTTCAGGTAAATTAAGTATTAAAAATTCTAATATATCATCGAGGAATGGAACTGGTACTCATACGAATAGTGGATTACCATCAAGATATACCTCTAGTAAATCTCATTCCACCTACATGACTCGAAGTAGCAGTGTAGGCGTTTTGAACCAAGTAATTATTTTATAAACACAATAATTTTTTAGAAATATAGCTATTGTAGAAATTTTCATGCCACGATTTCCACTCAATAATTATTATTTAAATGATATTATAAATTCAATTTTAAATTAAATTTCTGTATTGGAGTAAAAAATACAATATTTCGATTTCTTTACGGAATCTCCGAAAAAATTGAAAATTTAGAGCGATCATAAAGCACCCTCAGCGCTTTCGCGCTTGAGGTGTGCAATTAACGTTTTTATGTAAATTTATAATATTATTTTTTATAGCATAGTGATTCAGAATCGGATGCTGGAATAGCTTCAAGTGGTAGAAATTTCACAAATTCAACGACAAACAATCGAATAAGTGGATTGATGAGACCTACAATTAGTTCACAGAATAAAATAAATCATCAAACTAAACCACATTCTTCTTCAAATAGTAATTTACCCATGGTTTTAAGAAGACGTGGAATGCAATCTGCTTATTCAAGTGGTATATTTTATTATTAAGATTTTGATAAACCAATAAAATCGTGTCCCATATTACTATGGTAACCACTACTATAATATTATATAACAGTTACCATAGTAGTATGGCAACGAATCCTATAATAACATAGGAATTATTACCATAATTTTATAGGAACGATTCCGATAATCTATAGGAATGAAACTCATACAGATAAAAATGGTTATCATAATTTGTGAGGGCGCCATTTTTGTAATCGATATTTTGAAAAAACCTGTTACCATAAATTTCTCTCCGTGTAGTGAGATAGTAATTTCGTTATAAGTACGTCCGTAAACTTATCAGATCAGTAAAGAATCTTATGTACTTTCCTTTAGACTGCTCTTATATATGTCACAGTATCCAAATTGTAAGCTGTTTTCCTTTTTTCAACATCCATTGTACGACAACCATAAATATTGTATAGAATATTTTAAATATTGATCCATATTATTTTAAAAAATACAAGCAGCTCTATACTATAGTTTCATTAGATATTATTGCGAAAAAAATTTTATTAATAAATAAACAAGATTTTTTTTTCTACAGTCAATCTAAGTCAAGTTGGTAATCAAGAAGATTCTAGTTCAGAGGATACTTCTTCAAATGGTAATGGCGGGAAGCCAACATTGCCACCCAGACCTCGAAGTATTAATATCGATCTCTCAGCAAAGTAAATGTCCAATATTTTTAGTATCATTAAATTCGTATTTTTAAAAAATAACTGAAAATTATGTTCAACAGTTTTAATTCTGTTGGATCATTAATCAGACGGTCAGGGTCAAATACGACAATATCAACTAGTCGGCTAATAAATAATGCAAGTGGTCAAATGAGGCTCTCTAGTCGTAACCAATTGGATCAAAATCCTCAAAAACCTTCTGCTAAAGAAATCAATGTAGCTAATGCTGAATGTAAGTAATGTTATATGTTTTAAATATTCATCAATAGCTATAATCATTCTTTTACATTTAATAATAAATATTCATCTATTCACATTTTTCTAACTAACTATTAACGCTTTCAGTAAACACAGACAGAAAATTAGGTAATCTAAAACTATCTATTATGAATTTCGTCCTATGAAATTATTAATGAGTTTATATATGTATTTCAAATTTTTAAATGATCATACTATAGTACGATCAGTAGGTGAATAAAATTATTTATGCTAATTTATATCAATATCATCATAATATCATAATGCCATATAATTTTTATCCGGAATTATTTATGAAATATTCTTTTGAAAAACCCTATCACCTGATGAGCATAATCACATGATCATATAAGGATTTGATAAAATATAAATATGATAAGTCGCATGATACAAAGTAAATTTGTTTAAATCTTACATCATATGTAATGCATGAGCAATAAAATTGAAATAGAATATTGTATGACAGGAGATGAAATAAAACGATTTCAGACTAGGGTAAAGTTAGCTGCCCGAGTCATATGCGAAGGCTGATATCACTCGCAGTCTGAAATCGTGTTTCTTTCTGTGTCACACACTATATTATTCGTGATTACACGCATTCAAACTTGAAGTTTTGGTGTCAGAAACAAGTTAATTTAAGACCAATGGTGTGATCAATTATTGTGAGTTGTGGTTTACACTTTATAATTAAGCAGAAACTGCACGGAAAGAATTTTTGAGTAAAAATTACCATAAAATTTGATACTGTAAGGGCATCTAGCCAGTAACTACACTTTTACTATGTTGTTAGTAGAAATTGCATTTCATTTACATGTTATCGAGTAGTATATTTTACAATGTGCATGGTAAAAATTTAGATATTCACCACATGTCCTTACAGTATAAAACTTTTTGGGTAATTTTTACTAAAAATTTCTTCGCATGTGTAATTACTATTTATCAATAATGTAAAATTTAATCACAAAGTCAGAACTGTCGCTTATACATAAATAAAATTAGTGATATAAAATCACTAATAAACAAATGACAAGTATTACAGCTGAAATCAAAAGTGAAATTAGCTTTCAGCGGGCAGAAACACACAGTAAAAAATATTTGTTAACATCACCATAAATTGTGTGTTACAAACGGTGTATACAATTTTCATTTTACATATTTTTTAACACAGACTATTTGTGTTGAATTTCAATGCTAAATTTGTACAAATTTCAACACAAAATTCGGGAGTTACGATAAGTAAATTCAACACTTTGTAAATGTTGATTAAGACTCAAAAACTAATGTTAACTTTTATATTTTATTTTTATACCATGAATATACATTAAGAGCATTTTCAGATAGCCCCGCCCCAATTATAAAAAATATTCAATGACCTTGAACTGTTATAACCGTATCGAAATTTTATTAATTAATTAATAAAAAAGTTAAAGCATTAATTAAAAAAAGGGCACCGCAGTTACAATTTTACCGAGATATAGATTTGAAAAATAATTACTTACAGTTGTTATCAATTAGGAATTGAACGAAATTTGCTAAGTAAATTTCAACCTAAAAAATTTAACAATTTTGAATTCAAATATTGGAATGAAGATTTTATTGAAATTTATTTAACAAATTTCCTTTAACTTCTAATTGATAACAACAGTAAATAATTTTTTTTTAAACCTATATCTCGGCGACACTGTAACTACGATGTCCTTTATTTAATTAATGCATTAACTTTCTTTTAATAAATTGATAAAATTTTAATACGGATAAATTATAATACAGATATAAATTAAATATAATTTATATATTATTTTGAGGTTATCAAAAGTGACAAAAATTATTATTTAACATTTAACTATTTTTTGATAGTAAACAATGTTCTTGTTAGTCAAGATAAAAAATTTAAAAAATCACGTAATATTTCATATCAGTTGTAAATAGTGAATCAATTGATTTCTTTTACAAAAATAAAAATACATTTTTTCAGTACAATAAAATAATTTGAAATTCGGACTAAATCTTTTTGATTAGTATAATAAACATCCCAGATTCTAGCAAATGATAAATTAAATATATTAATAATTAAAATGTTTAAGTTTAATTCATGTTTTGTAAAATGTCGATTTCACTTTAATTCTTCCGTGACCATCGATTGAGCTTTCAACATAAATTTAGTGTTAACTTTAAAGTAACACTTAATTAATGTTAATAAATTGGATTTTTGTATTAGGTAACACTTTCAAAGTGCTAAATAGTAGATCGTTACAAAATTTTAAAGAAACACAATAAAATGTGTTGATTTAACACAAAAAATTTAACATGAACCGTTTTTAACACAGATACATAACCTTCTTACTATGCATTATTTTTTTCTTTACAAATAACGGAATAAATGTTTTTCTGTCCGCTGATTGACGACATTCGCAATTCGCGCACTCGCTAATATTTTTCTGCGATATTGGGCTGAAATGAGCTTGTATGACTGTACAGACACTAAAACTAAGTTTCGATGCTGGTATCATGAAAATATTAATATTCTTGATTTTTAAAAATGACACTCAATGATAAATGTATAATCTATATAGTATTAAAATTGAATTGTTTTGAATCATTTCTAATTGTTTCGACTCATTTTTTAAAATCAAGGATTCAACAACTTAAATAACATTTTATACTTTCAGTATCCCCTCAATTATGTAATACAATTGCCGATGAATTGACGAGAACTGCAGATAATGTAGTTCAATTATATAAACGACTAGCGATGGATAGTTCTGCAAATTCTGTGCTTGAACCTATCGATAGAGATACAATGCTTCGAGGTTTACAGTCATCAGTTAATGAAGCGATGCAAACACTTCGTCTTGTTGCAGCTAGCACAACTAACAAAGAAACTACTGACAATGATCCTTCAGTTGTTAATGAAGCGACCGAAACATTTAAAGAATTATTGGCAGGCCAAGATCAGGGAAAAGTTGTTAATATAATGCAACAATATTCGGAAATGCTATTGAGTATGATGCAACAAAGAATGAGTGGTACACAACCAAATCACGCCTAGAGCACATATAAGCAACAATATATTTAAAAATTTTAGTAATGATAATCTCGAGAGAACATTTAAATTGCCACAAAAACTTTACTATGCAAATAAGTTTGTGGTTTTAACTATTGCTCTCTTGCCAATAATTAAATTTAATAAATTTCCCTAAGCTTGTTTATCAATCTAACGATATCGTGTCATTGTCATTAATAAAAATATTTATCGTTTTTTATTATTCATTAATAAAATACTATTTTTGAGCCATATTGGAAATAATGCAATTGTAACATTGTACAAGTCAATACTTAAATGATATATCAAGATTAGCAAAGAAAATATTATAATATTCATTATTCATCACAGTTTGGATTCATTTGCTATTAAATAGAAAATAATTTTAATTCTCCACTTACTTTATTAATTAAGCAAATTCAAATAACGATAAAAATTTAAAAGTCGAATTAATTTACCGCTGTAGTATATATTTATGATATAATATGTACATGAATATCGGGAAAAATATAATAATATTATTTGTGTTAAATAATAAGTAAGTAAATACGATAAAACTAGTAACAGGCTCTATGCCAAGAAATGCCAATAACTAAAGACTCGTAGTATTAATAAAATTTTGTGTATCACCTGTGTTATATACTATAACGGTAATAATATTTTCGTCGGTTATATAACCAAAGGCAATACTGTTTATAATTTACTTAAAACATACATTATTAATATGCTAGAAATTAAACATTTAACTTTTACTAATTTAATTGAATTTATTTATTTGGAAATGAGATATTGAGAAATACTTAATGATATTGATTTTTTTTTAGCCATTTATTGAAAATAATTTATGTAAATACTGTCAATCAAGAAAATAAGTTTTTTTATACATATTTTATTTTATCATATAATATAACAATTAGAAAAAAATAATAATAATAATTTTTAGGTTAACTCTCTTCTTGTAATGAAATTATATATATATTTTGATGAAAACTTTTATCGGATAGGAATTGATGCATATAGACATTTTTAATGCAAATATTTCAATTAATATAACTATAAATAAAGTAAAATTGATAATGATAAGAAAAAAAGTAGAGAAAATTGCTATGGTATAATCGTTTTTTTTTTTTTTTTTTTTTTTTTTTTTTTTTTTTTTTTTTTTTTTTTTTTTTTTTTTTTTTTTTTTTTTTTTTTTTTCTTATATATACATTCGCCAGTTTAATGGATTTAAATCGGTTATGCTCAAACGCTAAACGAAAAATCATTACATAATAAAAAAAAAAAAAAAAAAAAAAAATACAATCAACTAGGGATATAAAAAAAAGACACGAAAATGTATTAAGCAAAAAATATTGGCTGTTTAGAAGAAATAGTATGTTCACACTAAGAGAGGAAAGTCAAAAAGAAATTATTCTTGCTTAAACTGCTATGGTGGTACAGTAAAGCCGGAACCACGTTGGCCACCTGACGGAAATTCAAATAAACATATTCCAAAAATGACTATGGTCATAATACAATTTACAATGGTCACAGTAATTTGTTATGTAATCGTTGTCCATTTTAGTATGACCATAGTAATTTTTGCAGTATGTTTACTTTAATTTCTGCGCAAGTGGCCAACATGGTTCGGCTATACTATGATACCATAGCATTTCGAAACGAGAATAATTTCTCCGTATAGGACATTCTAATTAGCGTGTATAATTGCCTTTTACGTCGCAAATACGCAGATTGAGACGTTCTACTTTTCTCTGTGGTGTGTATACTATTTATCATCATATCTGCACCTAAAAGTTTAAATTTTTTCACCATACCTGCACCGAAATTTTAAATTCCTGCCCCGTTTAGAGGGAAGAAAGTCGTTCTTTTCTCTTTTATGAGAAAACAAATGATAAAAATTAGCGCATGCACCATTCTTCCCACAAACAGAGGCAAATAGTATATTACATACCCACAAGGAAAAAAAAAAAAATAGTAGTGGCTACTCTCCGAAATAGTACTGAGTACTTTCTGTAAAAAAAAATTTTAGACAGTACTGTATGCTATCTATACTATATCCACTACTCTCTGGATAGTACACGGAGAGAAATGTCAAGTAAATATGCCTATGCAGCACAGTAATAATTACATTACTCTATAGTTTGTATATAAGAGCGGCAGGACACAAACTATAGAGTAATGTAAATATTACCGTGCTACATAGGCATATTCACTTGACATTTTTCTCCGTGTACTGAGTACTATCCCGGACAGTAGTGGATATAGTCTAGATAGTAGTGAATACATCTAGATAGCATACAGTACTGTCTAAAATTTTTTTTTTACAGAAAGTACTCAGTACTATCTCGGAGAGTAGCCACTACTATTTTTTTTTTTCCGTGCAGGACAGTAAAGTAAGAAATGTCTCAGATCACATGTAATTGTTGTGACAATTACATGTGATCTGAGACATTTCTTACTTTACTTCCCTAGGTGTGTAATATACTATTTCATCTCGACGGAAGCGGAAAACGGCAACTTCGTTTTGCACAGCAGGACGAAAATTGACGCTTTCCGCCCGGAAGCAAGAAAAATTAAAATTTTCAGGTGCAGGTCTGGTAAAAAATCGTATACACACCATGGAGAAAGGTACAATATCCCAATCCCCGTGTTTGCCTTGTTTGCCACACGCGCGATGGAATGTCCTACTATCCTCCCTTGATGTGTAATATACTAAATTTCCTCTGTTTACGGGAAGAATATCGCATGCGTTAATTTTTATCATGTGTTCTCTCAAGAGAGAACAGAACGACTTTCTTTCCGCGAAGCAGGGCAATAGTTTCAATTTTTAGTGCAGGTATAGTGAAAAAACACTATCATTATAATATCATTTAATACTCTATCATGTAAAAATACATTGATTGAAAATTTTATAATGACTTTTATGGCATTCTAATTCACATGTAATATCTTATAATTTAACGTGCCATTATAGTTTGTTTTAGTTAAACTTAGTATCAATGCTTTTCTTATTCATAAAAAAAATTATAATTTTTGTAACAATATTAAGAATTATAATATTATTAAATGAAAAGAAGAAAACAATATAAACTGTGAGAAGAATGATTGAAACTCGAAAATTTATTCATTTTTTCTTCAATGAAAATACCTTTTATTTATTATATTCATTCAAAAAAAGAAAAAAATATATATATATATATTTGAATATGTATAAAAATGTTATGTTAATAATTATTTTTTCTATAACACTGTTTTTTTTTTTTTTTAGTTTGTAAACTTTTTTCTTCTTGTTTTACTTAAGTTGAAAATATACGCTAATATATTATTTTCATCATACAGTCAACGTTAAAGTAATTCTGATAGATATTGTATTTTTCATCAGTAATACAGTACTAATATATATTTGTTATCATGTTATGTTCAGATTGAATGGGTAATTAGCATGAACTATTTATTTTTATTTAAATCGATTATTAAAATCAAACCATCCTGTAAATTTAAATATTTCATTGGAATTCAAATTAGATTTTTTACAATACAACTTTTAAAATGTAATTTTTTTAAATCCAATAAATAAACTTGAATGACGTCATAACACCGGGTCTACCTCAAATTATCTACAATAAAAAGCATTAATCTACGTCGAATAACATAATATTAGAATATTTTAGAGTAGATTAAGTATAATTATACTGTCAAGAACATTTTTACATAATTAGTCGCATAAAAAAGACAAAAATTGTTTCATAGATTAATGTATAAATACATCGTTGAAAACACTACGAAAAATATTCGTATACAGGCTCTCGAGTTGAGCATTAATAAAAAAAAAAGTATAGCATAGTGCTGTTCAAAGAGATTATATTCACTAATCATTTAAAATTGAGGGGGGAGGGGTATGAAAAATGCATCCTTAAATACTGTTGCTTACATGGTAATAGAGAAGATGAAACCTGTCCTATTTTTGCTAAGGGTTTTGTTACTTGACATGTCCTACGAGCAATGAAGAGGAGTTCGACATCGCGGGATTTTTAAACACTTACTTTTAATATCTTTTATTTATAATATTTACAAAGAAATAGCATCCCTATCAAAAAAAATCCATGTAGGATTTTATGAAAATTCCTATAGCAAAGTATGGATTTACATAAGAATCCATGGTAGTCTACATTTGAATCTGTCAGATAGGAAATTCACATAGAAAACTATGGGTATCCAAATTCCTACACAAGAAATACATCTAGAAACTTGAATATATGAATTCTTGCGCGGACAACCCATATAGGAACCTGAGTATCTGGATTTCTATATAAATAATTTATGTAGAAACCGGGGTATCTGAATTTTTGTACAGATATTATACGCGAATTAATTTAAATAGATTCCTATATCGAAAATTGTCGGTACCTAAATTTCGTACAAAATATCCACTTGGGAAATATAACTGTCAAAAAAATATCAGTTACAAAAAATATAGATGTCAGTTGATAGAGGTATAGGGTAGAGGTACCATTTTTGGCCACTTTGGGGCCAGTTTTGGACACTTGAAAAATGTAAATAAATTAATTTGTCAAAGAGGAAATCTCGCGCTACAGCACAAAATACCAAGTCAGACTCCACAAACATCTGAATCCATTGGTGAAAGACCTCCTAGAGCCCAGAAGTGAACCCACATGCTTTAAGCGTATCAAGACCCGGGACCTCCCTCAGCGCTTCTAATATTCTATCCACACGAGAGTATTTTGCCATTAGGTAAAGCTCTAATCTCGACGTTTTACTCTTTCATCTCAATTATTTATTGTCATTAGACAGATTGTAGTTATGTATTTAATATATAAAAAAAAAAAAAAATTAATTTGTAAAAGATGCAATATCATAATTAATTTTTTAAATATTTTTAGAGATACTTTTGTCCCACTATTAAAATGGAAATTTTATTTTACTCGTTTTCATTAATTAAGATAAAATATTAAATGTCGAAAAATGAAGCAGTGACCACAAATGTTACCTCTACCCTATTTGAATTTTTTTTTTTTTATGTTCAATATTTGAAATTACATATAGGGACCTTTATTAAAATCGTCTATTAATTCCTGCAAAAATCATTACTAAGCAATTAACCAAAATAAAAAACAGTAAGTCGAAAAATTTTTTAAGAAAGCAATTCAATCAAGTAAAATTTAAAATTGAATGTAGCATAAAATTCAAAATATTAAATATTTTAAATGTTATTTCAAGGATTAGGATTATTAGAAGGATTTTTTATGAAATAATTGATTGAAATGCTAAATAAAAGATTCTGATTATAAATATATTAAATTTTTACTAGAAATAACAGTTTTTTCAAAATTAAAATATTCATGATTTATAATAAAATAAAATTCTATATAAAATTATTGCAGTCATGAAGTTGAATAAAAGTTTCTAGAAAAAAACATTTTAATAATAAAATATAATATTTTCTACATTAAAATATAATATTTTCTATATTAAAATACAATATTTTTTATATTAAAATATCATTTTGTTCTTATCAATACAGAAAAAGTGTTTAATAAATCTTACTCACTTTTTACAGTCAACATAAAAAAATTCAAACTATTATGAAGAGTCGGGTCTTTTTTCTCTATTACTCTAAAGTGGACGAACGGTACTATTCTTATTGCATTTGCACAGTAAATGAAAACTTTGTTCACGTTTTTCTCTCAAACAAATAAAAATTGTTAAAAACATAAACGTAAATTATCAAGTATTGCATCAAGCCTCGTTCGTCGTTTTGAGTATAGTTTGTGTTTAAAGAAATAAAAAAAAAAAAAAAAATTATCACCGACTCTCCTTAATGAAAAAAAAAAAGGAAATAATAATAATAGTAAATCTAATATCAAATAAAAATGAGAATTACGGAAAAAATTAATTTCTAAGAAAGTTACCAGTGCAATAACAATGTATGGTTCTCATATAGAAGAAATTAATAAAAAATGAAACTTATCCACGCAGAGAATTTTATAGTAAAAATTATTCAAAAATTTTAGGTAACGGTGGGACAACTCGATATTCTTGCGACTTATACTATTTGTTTCAGTAATTTTATTAAAATGTACTCCAAGAGATTTTTACTATATCACATAATAATATTTCAGACTTATCAAAATTTTATTACTTTATTTTAGTATTTACATAAAAAAATAAATAAACAAAATCTAGGTGCAATGAGAAATTTATCAATTTAAATTTAAAAATTCAAACTTTTTCAAAACTTTGTACTACACATCATGGTGATTTTATAAAAAATCTTTAATATTCATATTTATTCGGAAATATTCGGCTCTTATCGTTCATTCTAGTATTGATACGTTAGTATAAATTATTTATTTTATTGCATTTTGGCTCTAGGATAGACTCTTTTAGAGCCACCAAAAAATACAAGTCTTTGAACCTTAAATGGTACATACATCCAACAGTTATTTTTAAATACATATAAAAATTGAAGAGTTATAAGTAAATAAATTAATAATGAAGTATATCAGCCATTTTTTTTTTTTTTAAATATAAGATTCAAAACATCTCATTTTTGAAATATTTAATTACGTGATCTATTGAGGTATAAATAAACGAGCATCTCCGCGTGTAACGTCTTGTGAATTTCTTTTCTGTATTATAACTATAGATATGTATTTGATTGCTTATAAAATTTTTGATAAATTTAGTAAATGAACTGTTTTTATTATTGTTATCAGTGATTTATTCAAATAAATAAATTATAATTTATTTTACCAAATTAACATGCTTATATTTTGTTGTTATTGAATGATCGCATGTATGTTGAGCTAACAAATGTATCAAACCTTTTTTTTTTTCAGTTTTTTTTTATTTATTGTTTTCATTTTATTTTTTACTAATATTTTACCAAATATTCTAATTTGGCATAATAAATTACGATACAGCTGGTAAATATTTTTAAAATATAATTAAATCTGTTGCTTCGTCAAAATTACAATGCAAATTGATTACTATAATAATTTTTATGAGCGTGAGTGTAGCTGACAATTGGCAATTTTTTAAATTTTTTACTAAATAAATAAAATGTAAGTAGACTAAAAATTATAAAAAATTGTATTTAGATAATTGAAAAATCATTACGCGGATTTTTTTCAATTTATTTATTTATTTATTTAAAATTCATAAATTATCTCATATCTGCTATATTCACCCTCATCAATTTTTCTATAAATTTTTTATTTCAAAAATACCGTAAAATTCTCTGAGTGTCATAGTTTTAATTGATCATTTAATATTTTTACTCAAGTAAAAACACCATCTTACCTTCCATTTGCTTGTCTCAGTTCTGCAAGCTGGGAAAAATAAAATTATAAATAATCAATGAAAAATTTTAAGAGCAATTATTTACCATAAATTTTGTATTCTATATCTTTACCTCTTTTTCATCGTCTACTTCATCTTCTTCATCGGAACCATGAACTGAAGCCGCAGGTGTAGTAACACGAGATGAAGAAGGTGACGGAGGTTCACTTAATGGTCTCGGATAATTGAATTGACCAACACTCATGTCAGCTAGTTCAGAAGTGTATTCTGGGTATAATTTTACTAAAGCTTTCATTCTTGCTTGACGATAATACTAAAAAATAAATATTTATTTAATCAAGTTTTTTATCACTTTTAAATTATAATAATAAAAAAAAAAAAAAAAATTACAATCCCGAGATTTCTCCAATCTAGCATGTCACTCAAACGTTCCGTACGATTTCTTTGAATAATTCGTTGTCGTCGACTCAGTCGAGCAAAGTCGAACATGTAATGAGCTAATTGTTGAACGCTAGACTCAACATCAATAAAATGACGATCAACAATATAAATTCCGTAACTCTTAGGGTCAGCAATATGTTCCTGCATAAAGCAACCAAACCCAGATAAATTTGTCGTTATACTTGGAATTCCCATCACTGTACATTCAGCTGGAGTATATCCCCACGGTTCGTAATACGATGGGAATACTCCTAAATGACATCCTCTTACGAATTCTTCATAATCAAGACCAAATAATGGATTTGTGGAAGATAGAAATTCTGGATGAAAAACTATCTATAATATACATAAAACATTTAGTTATAAAAAAAATTTTAAGGAATTTTTACTCATCAGATTAAAAAAAAAAACAATTACTTTAACTCGATCATGGATGGTATTGAATAAATTACATCTTCTGATTGCATTTAAGATTGGATCATTCCAATCGTCAACGACATTATGTGTAGTAACTGGAGGTAAGCCATTCCGTTGCAATGCATACAAACAGCTAAAAAAAATTATAAAAATGTTAACATAATATTAAAAAATTTCATAGCAACCAAAGTTTTACCATTTAATTTTAATAATCTCATCTTTCAATAACATATCCATAACATCAGGTAATCGCCCAGCAAGACAAGATTCATACATTCGTTTGCCAACATTTTGTTGAATTACATGAATAGTATCTCTTAATGATTTAGTTACCTGTATCGGTTTAATTTTATAATAAACTATAAGTTGTTCTACTTTAAAATAATAACAATTATTTATTTACTTACAGCATGACCCCGTAAAGACTCAACGTTAAAGTTGTTTGTACGCGCAGGAAAAATTAAAAATGCCACTACTGTAACATCTGGTTTTGAAGTTTTTAAATAATGATTAAGTCTAGCTAAAGCTTCTATAAAAATATCAGCTCCTTTATTTCCAAATTCATAACGCCCAGCAGTAAAAAAATATAAAGTTTTGTCCAGATCAAAATCAAAATGTCTGAAATATTAATAATTATTAGCAATAAATTAATTAATGGTATTTTATTATTAAAATTCATACCCGTAAAAATGACCTCGAACGAATTCGTGAATTTTCTCCTTGCTTACAGCATGTAAATTTTGAAACTCATGAATTGCTGAAAATTTTTTTACATTTAAACCATTTGGTGTAATAATATCTGGTTTACGTTTCAGCAAATGTTCAGCTTCTATTCCAGTAATATCCGAAACAGTTGTAAATATATGACAAAGATGTGCCGCTGCTCGTTCCATACAATATCTATGATAAATTTGACGTTTTCCAGCTTCTTCGTCAACGTTGAACTTAAAAATATTTAAAATATTTTCTTATTATAATAAAAAAAAATTTTTTAAATGTTAAAAATGTTTACCTTATCCAAGTTATTATAAAAATCTGTTCTTCCGGCACACAGATACCTGCCTAAAAGTGTTGCATGAGTAGTAAAAATTGTTGCCACGTCAACATGTCTGGTTCTCAAAGCAACTAGGCCAAGACCAGCTTGCCATTCGTGGCAATGCACCAACACCCTTGGATGTACACTAGAATATTCCTCTGCAGCTTTTCTATATTTAATTATAGATTAAAAATGAATAGTTGATTAAAATGCTTGCACAAATACAATAATAAATTTAAGCAAATTATGTTTACCTGAATTCTGATATAAATTGACATACAAGATAACCCAGTATCACTGCATCATTAGCTTCAATATCTAAATGTGGAATACCAACGTTAGTAGTATTCCATAATTCTGATTTGTATTCATCTAATTTCCAAGCTGCACTTCCAATGTCGAATAAAATCACTTGAGGATTGCCATCGACCAACCAAGTACCAGTAACTACCTGCATTCATTTATCAAAAGTTTAATCACATCTACTTTTTTTTTTTTAATAGCTAATTATAAAAAAAAAATATACTTTAAATCCTTGGTCTCTCAAAACTTGAACAGCTTTCCTTAAAGGACTATGAGGAGGAAATTCAGCTTCTTCTACTTCAGTTCTAGCAGACTGTTTTTTATAAGGCCCAATCATACAATACTGATCTCCCAATTCTTCGGTTGATACATAAGCTTTCGACCTAATTACAGTGTAAATGCCACCAACTATAATTAAGAAAATCATATAAAACTTTTATAAGTCAATCATTAAAGAACTCCCTATTAAAAAAATCCATGTAGGATTATATGGGAACCCATAGAAATTCATATAGGAAATTATAGATTACATAAGGATCCATGGGGATCAACATAGGAAAGTACGGATTTATATAGGAATCTATGTAGGAAAGTATGGATACCTGGATTCCCATGTTAGAAATCGATGTAGGAACCTGGGTATCTGGATTTCTATATAACAATTTAATATACATGGTAAATCATGTATGTCCACATAAGAATCTAAACTAGATTCTCATCTGAATTTATACATGGTATGAATTCTCATGGGAATCCACGTAAGAATCTATATAGAAATCTACGTTAAATTCCTGTAAGAAACCATATGGGAATCCATCCGAAAACGCCATGTTTAAAAATAGAATCCAATAGATTTTCATGAATTTTCATAGAGGTTTTATAAGAATAAATGAGTTCTATGAGAAAGGACTATAGTCGAGTATAGGCCTTATATATGCAGCTATGAGAATCTATAATTTCTTTTTTAAGTAGAGAGGGCTACTTAATTTTCTTACCTTTGTTAGCAACTTCCCATGCTACTTCAAAACTCCATCGATTTTCTTGTTCGGCGTTATGACCTCGATCCATGTATACCGATAAATCGTGTAAACTATCCATTCTGTAAAATCGCCGTGAAGCTCGTTCTCGTGACATTTTTTATTTTGTAATGTTGTTAAAAAATATTAACGAAAAGATTTAAAGTATATCGATAATTAAAGTTCCTACAAATAAGAAATAATTTTTTAGATTCACGTCAAATGACCTTTGGCATCGATTTTTGATCAAGAAATAAAATCATAAATTTATATAAGAACCTATTTAAAATAAGTAAATCAAATATATGATGAAATTTTTAAAATAAAACATAAAAAAAGAGTTATTTAATGAGATCAATCATAATCATAAATAATTAATTAAAAATTTAAATATTTATATTTAAATTCGCGTAATATAAATATTATACAATTAAACAAATCATTTTCAATGATAAAAATTTTACAAAACAAATAATTATCAGCCGTCACTTTGAGATTGCATCTTAGACACTACTATGAAAATATAATAATTTTAATGTGGAGAAAGATGATATATTTATTTAAATGTTTATAGAAGTTTTAATATTATAATAATATACACAAAAAAAAAATAACAATAAATAAAATTTTAGTCGAATATACGTACTTTTTATAAAATTAAAAGTAATTGAAGTTTTGTAAACTTGGCAGATGAAAACACGAGTTTATGCCACGACCGATCTTTAGGTTTTGAAGAGTGAAGGTCATCAAGGGTTTCAAAAAAGGTCAAACTAGTTGAATCTTTCGGTTATTTTCGGCTTTTACAGTTCATGCTTCGTGTCTTTTTTCGAGCATCTTATACATAATAGTGGGGCGTGGAAAGTAAGACCTAGGTCGGAGTAGCGAGCTTTTATGACGATATATATATTACGTATATATAAATATATACGTAATAATTAGTGAATTTCTTTATTAATTAATTTAGAGTTGTTAGCCATAACAAAAATTATGACAGTAAAGTTGGCGGACATCAGACAATTTTTAAAATTTTTAAATAATCAAATGAAATTGTTTAAAAAAATTAAAATTAAAAAATGGACTTAAAAAATTCTACAATCAGTACACGTATTTTTTTTTTTATTTTATCAATTTAATTTATTAATTTTTTTATATGTAATTTAAAAATTGTCTTATGTCTGCTACATTTACACTCATAAAAAAATTCATGATCCTGAAGTTAGCTGACAATTGAAAAATTTTGGATTTTTTTTTTGCAACAAATCAATTAAAAAAAATTAAACTAAAAATATGCACATGTAGAAAATTAAAAAAACTGTAAGTGTAATTTTTTGAAATATTTTTTTTTTTTTAATTTTTCGTTTTTAAAAAAATCAAAAAATTATTAGACGTCGACTAACTTCAGTATCATCAAAAATTCTCGTATTCATTTTTAAGCCTGCATCTAATGTATTGGTTGTCATTAATACCTGGATCTCTATATAGTTTAGATTATACTAAAGTTTGAAAAGCCGAGTATTTTGATAACAAGGGTATGGGCCTGCTTTAATTTATAAAACCTCTTTATTTATCAGGTTTACGTAACAATACATTGTTGTTTTACATTTATATTGCAGAACAGTGTTTCCGTAATAAAATATTACACTATGTATGTTGTTTATACATATATATATTTATTTATTCATGTATATATTCAAGAAGAAAAAATTTAAAAAAACCTCATTAGTTGTGTATGGACGGTATGGACCTATAGAGGTAGACAAGTAGTTATTGTAGTGTAGTCAGTTATAATCGTGAGTTGTCCCAACTAAAAAGTCGTCATTCTCGTCTTTTTTCCTTTGGCTATGTGCGCTTACGTATACTACTATAGAAATGAATGTGAATTGTGTATACCTATGGTCCATAAAAAGTTCCAGTCCGCTTTTTTGGTGGTGCTGTCATTATGCATGTATACTCCCACTATCCATTTTAGAACGACTTTTTCGTTGGGACTACCATATATTCATGTTAACAAAAAAGTGTCCATCCCATCATAATCACTAGCACTCAACATTTCTTTTTTCTATACTCCCACTATTCATTCTAAAGTTCACTCTTTCATTATAACAAGTTTATTGTTTTTGAAAAAAAAAAAAAAAAAAAAAAAAAAAAAAAAAAAAAAAAAAGAGGGAGCTTGCATGCATTTGTTAGTAACTTTAACGGTGCCTTCTTCCGTTTACCATAATAATCACTACCCAACAATAATTCTACTAATATCAAGCCTGCTCAAATTTATTTTTGATTATCATTACAGCATCAGACATACTTCCTCGGAAGATTTTCATCATTCGAATCCCATAAATATATATGCGCTAATAAAGAACCTTCAAAGAAAATCTCCGTATGACATTAGAAACTGTTAGAAACCTCAAATTCTTTGAAGATACTGAAGTATTGAAATCTTTTACAATTTTTGCCATAAAAATCAAGGATACACTCAACCCGACACACATTACAACAATAAATAGAAATGCACAATGAATATTTTGAATTTGAAGAACAATCCGCGCCAAATGCAATACTCAAAAAACTACAGTATCATCATTGGCTGTAGGCAGTGCTGCCAGAACGTGCGATATTTTTATCCCCTCCTGCCATTACACTCAATGCTATTTCACCTCTGGAGGGGGTAAAAATATCGCACGTTCTGGCAGCACTGGCTGTAGGGTAGCATACGAGAGCGCTCTCTCAGGCCAGCTAGAGAACCAGCAGAAGGGGGAAAAAAACCAATAGCAAATATAATTGAACGAAACTATGGCGGTAAGACTATTATTTATTTCATTATTATATTAAACTTATTTTAAATGTCAATAGTTATGCTTAATAATTTATATTGTCTTAAAATATTTTCTTATTAATCATAATGTTCTTAAATAATTATGTTACTACATCAAAATAATTTATAATCATGCTTGTTTTATTAATTATAGGTTAGACAATGAATTTTATTCACCAGTTTTTATTGAGATAATATTCTAGTGTAAAGTTTTTATTTAGGACAAATATTAACAATTACGATTGATATGGAGTTTAGAAGACGTTTATTTGATTGTTTTATAAAAAAATTACATTTAATCTAAACATTTGTTGGTTGTCATGACAACATCCAATTTAATTATTACTTAGCGTTTCGTTCTTTTCTATCTTTCACTCTCAGGTGGATGATCGGTACTTTCTTTGTTGAACTTTCACATTGAATGAGAACTTTGTCCACATTTTTCTTCTAAACAAATGGAAATTTTTAATTAAATAAAGCTGAGATTACTAGATTATAACATAATTTATTGCACGACTAATTTAATGCGAAGCATTAGAGTGTGCTTTACGATCGAAAAATTCAGTTTTCCTGTTTTTCTCTACCGTTTTATTTATTTATAACGCATTTCTGCAATTTACAGTATATTACAAAATTTAAATGAGATTATTTGATGCGCAAGATAGATGCTAACAAAGATAAAATACTAACTTTAATTAATATTTAAATCAATCATATGTTGAATTTTTGAATTCCTCCATTGTATCTCCAAAGAATTCTATTTTATCAGAGTAATTGTTGACTGCATCGAGAAGCCTTATCCATGGGCTATTTTTAATAATTAGCTTTTTCGTAGTGGGTATATGAACTAGATGGCTATTCCTTAAGCCGAATTTCGGGACATTCAGTTCTATTTGTCCCAGAAAGTCCGGGAATACAAAATAACTATTAATAATTTTATAGAAGCAACAAAGCTGGTAATACAAATGTCGAGTTTGTAATCTCCATATATTAAGTGCACTGTATTGATCTTCTACATTTGTTTCAATCCCATTCATATGTTGCATTCAACATAATTAGCAATGTCTGCTTAATATTTTGTGTTCATAGCTTTTAGCTAAGAAAAAAACTGGATATAATTTGTGTGAACTCATCTTAAAACATAGACTAATTTTCTGATTCCTAAAACTATTTAGAATTATATATAAGTATACTTATTTTGTGCATAAGCTATAAAATAATTCTTATCATTTAAATATGTGTCACAACTAAATCTATACTATAAAATCGTAAAAAACAAAAGTTTCTTAAAATTTTTTATTTAATGTTTAGGCCGTAGCAGCAGCAAAAGTACAAGAAGTACGAGAGATAACAAGAATTGAACGGATTGGGGCTCATTCTCACATCCGAGGTTTAGGATTAGATGACAGTCTTGAACCACGTCATGTAAGTTTACCAGCTATAATTGAAACTGATTTGAAATTGAAGGCAAAAATTAATTATTAAATTTTTGGAAATAGGTTTCTCAAGGTATGGTGGGCCAGGTTACTGCTCGACGAGCTACTGGTGTTATCCTGGAGATGATTAAAGAAGGAAAAATAGCAGGACGTGCTGTCTTGCTTGCTGGACAACCAGGTACAGGTAAAACAGCTATAGCTATGGGACTGGCTCAGGCTTTAGGTCAAGACACTCCTTTTACATCAATGGCTGGATCAGAAATTTATTCATTAGAAATGAGCAAAACTGAAGCATTGACTCAGGCTATCAGGAAATCTATTGGAGTAAGAATAAAAGAAGAAACGGAAATAATAGAAGGTGAAGTTGTTGAAATCCAAATCGATAGGCCAGCTACTGGGGTTGGAGCTAAAGTTGGAAAGTTGACTCTTAAAACGACGGAAATGGAAACTATTTATGATTTGGGTAACAAAATGATTGATAGCTTGATGAAAGAAAAAGTTCAAGCCGGAGATGTAATCACAATTGATAAAGCAACAGGAAAAATCAACAGACTAGGACGTTCATTTACACGTGCTCGAGATTATGATGCAACAGGATCACAGACTAGATTTGTGCAGTGTCCTGAAGGAGAGCTACAAAAGCGTAAAGAAGTCGTACATACTGTTTCATTGCATGAAGTCGATGTTATTAATAGCCGAACTCATGGATTTTTGGCATTATTTTCTGGAGATACAGGTGAAATAAAGTCCGAAGTACGAGAGCAAATTAATGCTAAAGTTGTCGAATGGAGAGAAGAAGGTAAAGCTGAAATTGTACCAGGAGTTTTGTTCATTGATGAAGTTCATATGCTTGATATGGAATGTTTTTCATTCCTTAATCGTGCTCTGGAAAATGAAATGGCACCTATCGTAATTATGGCTACTAACAGAGGAATAACTCGAATTCGAGGGACTAATTATAAAAGCCCTCATGGCATTCCAATCGATCTTCTTGATCGTATGATTATTGTTCCGACTAGTCCATATCAAGAAAAAGATCTAAAAGAAATTTTGAAAATTCGATGCGAGGAAGAAGATTGTGAAATGGCTGATGATGCTCTTACAGTTTTAACTAGAATTGCTTTAGAAACGTCGCTAAGATACGCTATTCAGCTTATTACCACAGCGTCGTTAGTTAGTCGCAAAAGAAAAAGCACAGAAGTAAGTTAATTAAATTTTATTTGTTGTTCTTAGGTCCATTTCTTTAAAAATATAGCTCTTGTAGAGTCTCATGTTACAATTTTCAAATAATTTTTTTATTATATGTTTTATTTTGTCGATAAATTTCGAAAAAAAACCAGCGGTCTAAAAGCGTGTTCATATGTATTGTAATAACTAGTACCTTATAAATTATTATCACTTATATTACAATAACAACACACTTAAATTAGAAATAACAACACTACAATTACAGCGATAAAAGAAAAGGCAAAGAAAGATAGTTTATTAAGATACAGATATGCGCTGTTTAGTTGTCAATATATAGTTAGTTAGTTAGTTCTTGA
Source organism: Microplitis deprimator (assembly GCA_964016945.1). Taxonomy (NCBI): domain Eukaryota; kingdom Metazoa; phylum Arthropoda; class Insecta; order Hymenoptera; family Braconidae; genus Microplitis; species Microplitis deprimator. The sequence goes on from OZ024707.1 coordinate 16,144,036, forward strand.
ATAAGGCATTGGGATTGGGATTTGTCAATATATGACTGAATAACTCTAGTCACGTTTCTATAAAATAAGAGAAGGCATTTGTTTTCTAGATATTCAAATATTTAAAATGATCAGTTTCACTTTTGTTATTTCGTTACAATATATATGTGACATAACGCGCCATGTCCAAGTGATTATGGCTGCAATTCTTATGGGATCGTTATAAAATTCGGTACACTTTTTATCTGGGCGATTACCGTGATCAATTTTGAAGATGAGCAAAATCAGTCGATTAATTTGGAAGTTGTGAGTGTTTGAAATTTTCTTTTGATTTTCATAGAAATTACCTTTTGTCACTTTATCTTTGAATAACTTCTGAATCGACAGTTATAACTCAATTTTGTAAAATGGATTTTAAAGTTGGTGCGATTAGCTATATTTTTCACCATTATAACTTTATTTGTAATTGATTAGTTGACTTTTTATGGCATCTCAAAGGTATAATAATCGATCGTAAGATCGCAATAAAGTCCATTTGGTTTTTTTTACAAGTTTTGAAAGATAAAAATGTATTTCTACACGAGAGTTTCTCAGTTAACGTAGTGGCTTCGATTAATTGAAAATATTTTAAAAAATAATTAATACTCATTATTCAAATGATATTACAAAGACAATTTGATATTTAATTTCTGTCTTAGAGTATAAAACATAGTATGTAGATTTTTTCATGAAACCTACGTAAAAAATATATTTTTAAATTGATTAAAATACGGAACATACCTTTCCATTCCGGGTATAGCCGGATGGCTCTTTTTTTATTTTTTTCTATTAATAACGAATTGTTAAACTTATTTGTAGGTCAGTATTGATGATGTAAAACGAGTTTATTCACTGTTTTTGGATGAAAATAGATCTACTCAATTTCTAAAAGAATATCAAGACGACTTTTTATTCAACGAATTTCGTAAGTATAAATCATGCTACTGTGTATAAAAAACATTTTTTGTCAACCCTACCAACACAATTCCTAGGATTTTCAACTTCTCAATAAGAAAATTAGATTTTTAAAAAAAAAGGAAAATTCTTTCAGTCCGATTTTGGGAATTTAAAATTTTGCGAATGTCATACTGTAATCTTGCAATAGATTTTAATTATCTTTAGAGTAATGTCCCAGTATATGAATGTAAATATTTCATAGCTCGCGAATAAATTGATTGATTCAGATTGGACTCACGATATTCAAAAAAGTCCATCAATACCTAAATTTCGTGAAAGTTTAGGATCAATCGGTCGAGTAGGTTTTAAGTTATTCGATCATGAAATTTATCGAAAAAAGAAGTGTGATTAAGTATTAACGTAAGCGTAAATTGTGATTTGCAATTCGTAATTAAGCAAATACTATTTATTATTTGCACTAATTTTTATAAAACTTAATCACCAAGTCAGAACTGTCATTTACGATAATAAAATAAATGATATAAGATAATAACTATTAAAAAAATTACAAGTAACAGAGTTTAAACTGCGAATACATTCAGTCATTTGGCGAAAACATTATTTGTTCCCAAGGAACGAACGAATTTTGTTTTTGCTCGCTGACTGATGATATTCGCGGCATTGAACTAAAATTAGCTTATTTCGACTGGCTATAGAAACACTGAAACTTGAAGCTTCGATGCTGGTGTCATGAAAACATTTATTGTATTCTTTGTTCAAATACAAATATAAAAACTTCCATAATTTATTACTATAAAATTACATTCTGTCGTGAGGATGAAATTCATTTCAATTTATTAATTTTTATACTGCCGTGCTAAGTGCAGAATTAGTAACTTACTATGGTATCGTAAACTGATAAAAATCTAAATCCCAATTTCAACGTAAAATTGACTGCAATAGTCGAATGTAAAAATAGTTGCTTACTTATCGTCTACTTGGAAGTAAACTTTAGCTCTTTAAGTTCTTTCTTGCAACTTTCAGGTAACATTTTATGTTAACACACTCTATTAACGGCACTAGATTTACGCCAACGTGGTTTATATTGTACTTATATTATATTCAAAACTTAAACTAAACAGTAAGCATTAAATAGCAATTTTTTTAAAGAGAAAGTGTATAGTTGCCAGGACTTTTTTTTTTAAAAGATCTACGAAGATTTGTGGAAATTTACGAAAATCTGAATGGATTTCCATTGATATTATTGCTGACTTCAAGAGCTCACCAGCAATCTTTTGACATCATCATAGATCTAAATTTACCGGAAATTCGAGATCATTAAAGATCTTCAGAGTTCACTATAATCGTGAAAAGAATATTTTATAAAATTTTATGAAACGTATTGAACGAAAACTTATAAAAATTCGAATGATAAAATTCTGGAGAAAGCTGCATATAATTGTCCACAATGAAGTTGATATATTCTTAATTTACGAGAAATTTTATCAAAAGTTTAGAATTTTTTTTTCTTTTTGAGTAAATGAATTATTTCCGTTTATTAAAACAACTCTTTAATATTTTTTATTTCAAATGATTATAGGAATAAATTCATTGAACTCTAATCGGTTGAACATGGGTCGTTTGTGTCCAAATATTCTACTGTAAACAGTCTACATGCTTCCGAATTTTGATGAAAATGTTTATTGAAAAAGGGATTTTTGGGGCTGGCAACAACTCTATCGCATAGTTAGAAGTCCAAAAAAGACCTACAAATTTATTTAGATTTTTCCTTACAGAATAACATAGTTAAATAAGTGGCGGACGCTAATGACCCACATTCTACGTTGACGGATGCTGAAAACAGCGGCACCGGATTAGGGTTAAATATTAAAATATTTGAGAATTTTTGTATATTATAATTATCTTGGTTGAAATAATTTAACCCGAGTGGATTTCAAATTTTTTATTGTAGTGATAAAAAAATCGCTTTGCGTTCGAGGCATGTGATAAAAATTAGAGTACATCCAATTACTTAATATGCTTAAAAAAATTTTTGTAGGTGTCTTACTTGATTGATTACGTGAAATTTTGTATAAACTACGGTTTATAAAAATCTAACCGATAATTTTATTTCTTTTCAATCCGATTCCCTGAATGAACATTTAATGAACACTTAACAAACATATCACTTACATTTTATATGAATAATAATAAGTTGTCAATATATTGTTATCTTTTTTTTTACAGCTGTTGAACAACCTATGGATATCGCATAAAAATTATATTATTAACAGAGCAAAGAAAATTAAAAATTAAGTAAAATATGTTTATTTGTAATTCATTAATTTTATCTTTTCTACTATTATGTGTTTCGTATTAAATTTTCTTTTCTTACATATAATTGTATACTGGTAAAAATAATAAAAAAGAATTTAAAATATATGTGTCAATATAATTCGGTTATCTGTATGGTAAATTAAACAACAACTGAATCCTGATAAAAAAATAAATGGTTATTTTTTTGTTTTTGGTTCAAAGCTATTTGTACTTGATCATAAAGATTTATGTTAAACTCTTGATAATATTAAAAAAAAACTTGTTCTTCTTTTCCAAGAATAATAAAAACTTCAAATCTTATCGATTCGTTTTTTTGCTGAAAGAAAAAAAACAATTCCATTAACATCAAGCGGTTATTTTAAAAAATATAAACTGTTCAAGTTGATATTACCTGTAATTAACTTAATACGTCCTTCGGAATTGTATGTTGTATAATCCTTTTTATCGTTTGAAGTAAAGCCATATTTATATTTGTCTTTATAAGCTGGTAATGGAATCACCGTAGATGATACAGGAACCATGACTGCATAATAACAACAGATAAGTAACATTTTTATTTAGAGTAATCGATGCGCGGAAAAAATGTCCCGAAAAATATTTCAAAAAATAAAATACTTGAACTAATTTTTATGATAACGTATCAGATAATAATAAATTAATATAATAATTGTAACACTAGCAAAGTAGTTTTAAAGTCTTTAATATTTAATGGAAATTTATATAATTTCGACAATTTAATCTTTTATTTATTTAATTCAAATGAAATCGATTTACAATTCGATAATGAATGTATAGTTTTATTAATATTTAATGCATTCATCATTAATTTTTCAATATGTCAGTAATAATAATTCATTTGGCCGCAGATATTTATATTACAAGTATATGTATAAAAATTACAGTGCCAGAATAATAAAATTTGTTGAGTGATTTTCATTTTTGGTCGGTGAAATATTATAAAAGAACAACGATTTTTACTACATATGCTATAGTTTTTAATATTCGAATAAAACAAATGATAACTCGATAAATATGTGTAAATAAAATGTAATTTTATTTACGATCTACCAGTTGTGTGGATAGGAAATTTGTGAAAAATTACGAGAACCAGTGATCGCGCCCGGGACTCGAAAAAAAAAAGTGAACTTCGAAATCTGACTCCTCATATCCTACACCTTGTCACTAAATTAGTGAGTCTTCTGTTGAGAGTCAAATCTCTCTCTATTTTCTCTCAAGAAATATAACTTACAAATTCGTATTATCCTGGCATTATAAATAATAAAAACAGATAGATAAAAAATGTTTTGCTAGAATGTATAAATAAAATTCACCACTACAAAATTAATATTACTCAGTAATAAGTTTTATTTTAAATAATTTTATTTTATTAAAATATGATTTTAATTTATTATTAAAAAAGAATTGCCTGTTTTAAGTTTAGTAGACTAGTATAATAAAATTTTATGTTTTTTTTCTATTATTATTTTATGAATTTTTGAGTCTCACTTTTCTGTTTGTAAATTTAGTTTTCTTAGAATTTATACTGAATAATTTTATATTTTATGTATTCAAAAATTTAATAAGAACAGCCTTAAAAAGGATTGATCAAGACCGTGTCTTGCTATATTTTAAACCCACGCGCCAATGACATCATCTCACCTCTATTTCTCATATTTGTCATCGTTATAATTTTGAATTGTTATTTTTTTTTTTTATTGCTATTGAAATTAATTGAAAACTTTTATTTTACTGATTAATTTTTTACTAATTTATCATTATTCAATTGAAGTAATGTTAAATCTGTAGAATGATTGTTTAAGCTGCAGTTAACAGTGCGTGTTCAAAATTTTTTAATTAACAAAATATTCAAGTTTATTGAAAATTTTTCGATAATTACAATGTTATTTTCAAAATTTTATTGCAACTTGTATTGTTAGATATTAATTAATATTTAACAATTATATATATTTACCAGGTTCAAAAATATTATCCTGATTTCGTTTGTAAATCATTGGTTTTCCAACAGATTTTGAAATGACAAATAATAAAAAACAAAAAAAACACAATATTTTAAACATTTTTAAAAGATTTATTTAATTAAAGACACTGAGTTTTAAAAAATTAAAATGTCACAGCATCTACAATAGTTGAATCAACTAATAAAAGACGTCCGCCTTTTTCCACGATACTAGAGGTACAATGATGTCACATCATACTTATATCGCGGGAATAGTGAAAACCTGACTGGCGCGCGTTTAGGGAAAGTCTCAAGTTATTTCGCAAAATATTGTACGCTCCTCTGACATCAAGAGAAAGTCCAATAAAAAAAAAAATTTCTCATCTTTTCAAACAATCTTTCCTATTACAAGAAATACAATTATAATATTAAATATATTTAGACTAGACAAACTGGACAAATTATTATTATTATTGTTAGATTATTATATTAGACATTGAATTATTTTCAATCAACTTGAAATCCTTTCACTTCTTACTCCAGTTTTGTTAGACGACCTAACAATCAAATGTAGTCCAGTGTCTGTAATACATTTCTTTACTACGGCAGAAAATTTATGTCCTTACATTCGCCATGGTGCAACTGATTTGCAGAAAACCTAAGACTCATCCGGACGGGTCCGTACGGAGAACCACTCGCTTATGATGAATACAGGTATACATAAATTTCTAGCCATTGGCTTTTGTTAGATTCCACACATCCCCTCGAGTAACATATATATATATATATATATATATATATATACCTTCGGCTCAATGTGAATATCCACTAAAGGCATTTGGTATATATATTCTCTAAACATGAATAAGTGAAATAAGATAATAGTCACTAATTCTGAGTGCCAACCGAACCACTTTTTGGAATAAGTGGTTCGATTTGCACTTGGAATTAGTGAATATTCACTTATTTTCACTAATTCATGTTTAGAGAGTAGATTAACACTAAGGAGAAAAATTTCAAGAAGTAAATATTCCTCTGTGATTTAAAAAGCATAGCCGACATTACTTTACGAGCCTAGTAATGATTACATTACATTTAAATGTAACTATTACTATGCAATTGTGTAGGTATTTATTTTGATGTTGTACTTGATTTGAAGTTTTGTACCCAGTTTCTATGATTCTTTCCCACTCTCTACAAATGAATCAGTGAAATTTTTTCAAATTAGTGAATATTCACCGGGAACCAGCTATAAGTATATCACTGGTTGAATTAGTGGTATACTTATAGCTGTAGAAATAGTGACTATCCACTGATTTGCGAGAATTTCACTAATTCATTTTTAGAGAGCATTAAAAATGTGAGTTTGGAAGATTTGATCCGATGAATAGTTATATCATTTTTGAGCTGTTTGTTCACGCGGTCTCGGCGAAAAAATTGTTTTTTGTTTATAAAAAATAGTTGCACAGGCTTTTTTCCGGTAAAATTTTTTTTCTCGTTATTTATATTGTTTTGAACAATTCTGCAAAGTTTCCAAACGTTTCAAATATCTTCACCTCAGCATGCATCTAAAATCTTTATTTGACTGGACTAATTACAACTATGAACAATAAATTATATTTTACATGGCATTCATTCAATTATTCTCCACGAAACATAGGTAGTAAATTTTCATTATTGAGTTGTCTATTTTTCCGTATTGTTAGTTTATAACTTTGAAGATTTTAACAGAGTTTTATAACGGGCTGTCTGGTATGAAACTCAAAGAAGTGGTTAAGTGGGAGAAGCTGTTGGACTCAGTAACATCCGATTGAGGGGAAGGGGCTTATATTGGGCAGGCTTATGATAGGTAGTCAACTGTATCAAAAATTTAGAAATCATAATTAATATTCTACGTTATTTATTTTGAAAAATTGTTATATTATAACTTTTATTATTACTATTTGATTGGTATTTTTTGTTAATATAAAATAGCAGTATTTATTAAAATTATATTAAATTTTTGTGCAACATTTAGTGACACTTTGCATTACCCGATTTTAATGATTTATATTTTGTCAAAAAATAAAAATTAACTTAGAATTTACATTGAAAACTATGCATAATAAAAAAATATATAACAATTTCTGTATATCAGTTCGATAGGCTAGTAAAAAGTATTAGACAGTTAATAATTCTGTCTATTTTAGAATGATCATATATAATACTATAAAAATATACTCAAACACGATGACAAAGTCACTTGAGTAATGTGTAAATACACTCTTGCGACGAATCATCGGATGAGTAAACATATGCAACTTAACCGAACCGCCAATTATTTTTTCAAGCATGGCTGTGATGTTTGTTCCCCTTTTAAAAGGTGAACGATATACGTGAAAAAAGGGCGCACTCATGCTGCACTAATCATTACTACTTCTCCAAAGATGCACTGAAAAAAAGAAATATTTGTCCCAAATAAATCAATTTATTTGTGACTTTTTTAAAAATATTTCTTAATAACAAATAAATATATTTGGTACAACGAAATATGACAGTTGATTTAAATAATTTTATAATTTGATTGAAATATATAATTTATTTGAATAGATTTATTTGGCAATAATAAATATTGGGTTCCTTGAAATAAATATAATAGATATATGTGGTGAGTAAATCATATATTTGTGGTAAAGATTCAAAATTTGTGGCAAATAACGAAAAATTTAGCGCTACTTAACATATACTTGAAGAACATGGCCCAATTAAAATTCATGTCACAACTAATGGTGACTATATCATCTTGAAGGGTGATTTGTATAATTAATTATATCAGTGTTGCAATAAAAAATTGAAAAATACAATTTTTTAGTAGATTTCATAGTCCAATATATATTTATGTAATATAACGCGCCTTGTTGCGACGATGGCGACTACAATTATAAACAAAGCTTAATGAAACTTGGCACAATTATTCTAGTAACGATTATCTTGCTTGAGTTCGAAGATGAGCAAAATCGGTTTATTAGTTCAGAAATGGTGGATGTTTAAATTTCTTAACATAACGAAAACTGTTATTTCTGTGGCTTTATTCGTAAATAACTTTTTAATGGAAAAATACAGCCTTTTTTGTAAAAAGATCGTCAAAGCTGATAGGATAAGCTGTATTTTCCTTTTTTACTTTGTGATTTTCAAATTTCTATAAAGATTTAAACTTTCATGATTAATTTCTGTGTTATGGCCAAAATTCCATAGTTCTTCTACAGTTTTCAAACTGAAAATTCATTAAATATGTCAACGAAAAAAAATTAACTTTTATCTTCAATCTTCAAAATAAATAAATAATTAGAAATCTACTTCCATCTCGGATGATGAATGGCCATTTTTAACTTCCCGCTAAGAAAATTGAAAATTTTCAAAAATTCGGGAAGTTATTGGTTTCGGTCCGATTTTTAAAAATAGAATTTCTAACAAATCTTGACGTTTTGAGGTTCTAGGAAACTATTCTGTCTAATTTCAAGATGATCTCCGAGTGTGTGTATGTGTGTATATACGTACGTATATGTAAATATCTGTAACTTTTGATTTTAATCTTTAAGGTGGCATTTGCCGCGGCTTGTTAATATCTAAAAGATGTGAAAAATTGAGCTCGATCGGTAGGGTGCATTCGGTGATATTCCAAAAATAAAATTTTTTCCAAAATGTTTTTTTTTTTGGATAACTTGTAATGTGCTTGATGGATTGATTTCAAAACCTAATCAGCCCTAAAACTTTATAAGCCGCGTCGATTGCCACCTCAACACACAAAATTGAAATTCAAATTTCACTCTGGAGCATCACTTAATCGTAATGATGACCCTGATTAGAAAATACGATTTGTGACGATTAATAACGATTAAAAATTTAATCGTCATTAATCGTCTTTAATAGTCATTATCGTCATGGTTTTCTATATTTAACCGTTTCTAATCGTCAAAAGACGATTTATTATTTTACGATTAAAAACGATTAATGACGATTAAAATTTCAAATCGTCACGAATTGTTTTTGATCTCCGTGTGGAACCAAAAATTGCAATATTATTTTACGATTAAAGAAGATCCATGATGATAAAAAATTTTAAATCGTCATGAATCGTCTTTAATCGTAAAATAATATTGCAATTTATGGTCCTGCATGAAGATTAAAAACGATTAAAAATTTAATCGTTTTTAATCATCAATTGACGATTCATGACGACTCAAAACGATTAAAACATTTTTAATCATCATTAATCGTATTTTCTAATCAGGGGAATGTCCACTTTCGATGAAAAAAGTCCTGCTAGCTGCTGGGCTCGAGCCCGCATCCCTCCGACTAAGTCTTTACTGCTATCCTCTGCGCTGACCCACGTACGAAGCCGCCTTAGAATAATTAGCACATTTATTGAGGTAACGAAAAATTCACGGTGACTTTACAGCTAATATACGCGCAATATATGTTATGACATTTCACCGTCATGATGAAAAGTACCGTAACTCTACCGTTGTCTTATAGTGATTTTACGGTGAATTAACACAGTGATTTACCTTAGAATCACGGCACATTTTTTCTTTAGTGGTAGTTTCACGCTTTAATGGTGAATATGCTATAATTTTACCGAAACTCGCTTCCGTCAGAATTTTCATTAATTATTATTTAAATGATATTGCATTGGGGATTTTTTAATTCAACTGCTAGCTTCTTTTTCCACCGTCTATTTCAAAAATGGAATTGAAAGTTCAATTTGGAAATCACGTAATATTTTACACCAATATGGTAAATGATAAATCAATTAATTTCATTTAAAAAAGATTTTGAACTTAAATTGACATTTATAAAATTTGGATTTTTGTAGTAAGAAAGACTTTTAAAGTGTTAAATAGTAGACCGATTAAAATTTGCAGTGCTTGAAAGTGAGTATTTGATCTTTTTCATCATGATTTTGAATTTTCCGGTTTAGGTTCATTTCAAATTTTTCGTTGGCAATATCTCTTAGACAATTGATTTATTATAGTTATCAAATATATTAATTAATGTAAATATTTATATGAATTCTCAATTAATGGCATTTTCGGAAGCTATTCGAATAATGAGGGCGCAATTTTATAAACATTTTATCGTAAAGATAAATACAATAGTTCAATTTTTATGAAACATACCAAAAAACATATCTGGAAAACGGTTGATCCTGCGGGCCAGCTCGAAGCTTCCCGCTGTTTTCGAGCTTAACCCTCCGTCCATCGCGCGGTCCCGCCACCCTTCGTTCATCGCGCCGCAGCGTTCCGCCGCAATGTATTTTATATTGCGGTGTTGCCAAGTATCATAATTATGATTTTTCAAAATTCAAACAACACAAGCTTATACGACTAGACAATTATAATTGTTTTTAGAATTTTTTTATTAAAATAAAAATTTTGTATTAAATAAAAATATTAAAGAAAGAGATGAATTATATGAGCTGGAAATGAGTCGCTTGTGGTAACTGGCAACACTGCACAGAAAATTCGAATAAATTCAACGCCCGAGTTTACTCGCGTCAGCGGCAAATCGCCGCGTTTCTCAGGTTTTCCTACAAAAAAAATTAATTTTTGAATATTTAAAATATCGGAAAAATAATTATCATTGATTCATTCGATACTAAAAAGTATAATAGAAGAATTCTCAAAATTTCAAAAGACAAGGAAATTTATTTTTTTTTAAAATAATCTTTTAATAAAAATTGCGGCGCTGCGCTCATAGCGCGATGGACGAAGGGTTAAGGAGCTCAAAAACATTATTACCAACACATGTTCGAGCTCCCTTATTAAAAGAAACAACTTAAAACGATTAGAAAAAAAAATTTTTAAATACTTTTTAATGCCTTTGAATACTTTGAATACTTTTGAATTGCCTTTCTTTTGGGCATTTAACATTGCAAATCGATTTAAATCGTTTCTTTTAATCAGAGCTCTTAGAGTTCGACAGTACCTTCGAGGACTTTTATATTTTTGAGCTTTTCGAGTTTAAAAAAAGTTAAGTTTTGTATTAATCTGCGAGAATTCAAGAAATTGAAAATAATCAATAAGAATCGATTTTTAACGTTTTGCTCACGATTATGCTTAATAAATTCAATGTTTTTTGACAGATATTGATAAAAATTATTAAGATGAAGAATTACGTGAACTTTGAGTGAAACCAACAAGTTAATACATAAAATATCTGAAAAAAATATCAAAAAACAGTGTTTTTTCAAAAATTTGTTGATGATATTATTTAAATTAACGAACCGATTGCAATTAATTATGTAGCGATCATTGAAGATTATAAAAACACAGGGCCGGTATAAGTTTTGGAACGTATGATGAATTACATTATATTCATTACATTACATTATATTCAATTGAAAGCTTTCATCAAGTTCTTGAGCTGATCGGATTTTGGAATTGATCTATTCGACAATTTTCGAAGTATCCAAAAAAGAACAAAAAAAGAAATTTTTTTTTCGTATTTTCTAAATATCTTAGAATCTATTCGACTAAATGATGTAAAATTTGCTGAAACTCTGGGTTTAGAAAAACTCTTTTGAATGCCGCAAGAACCATCTAGATCGGTTGATTCATTAAAAAGATATGAGAGGTTTACACACACACACATCCCTCTGAAAATGTCAGAATAGTATCCTAGAACTTTCAAACGTCGACTGAAAACTCGATTTTTGAAAATCGGGGTGAAACCAATAACTTCCCGAATTTATTGAACAACTTGAAATTCTGAAAAATAAATTGATAGTTAGGCATAACAGAAATTTGGCATAACAAAATATTAAGTCTTTTTTTTATCTGATTAAACGTCAACGTTAATCAAAGTATAATCTCATTTTTCTACTAAGGATTTCAATCCATACAAAATACTGCATCACTTAATACTTAATTAATCGTAATAACGAAAACATTGAATGTAATTATATAATTCAATAGAGAGAATATAATTGTAAATTAGACGTGTCTGCAGTATTCTTTATTGGTAGCTTAGACAAGCGCAAGTGTGGAAAACCAAAGCCACGAGTACATCATGTTTTGTATTGTTCAGTGGGCGCTTCGTATCAGGGGGTGACTCTGCAACACACGAAAGAAAGATGCGCGCGCATTTACCTCGAGCACATAATCGAACTGGGAGCGCCTTGCTTTTCACCCTTAGCTTCGTTCTCTATTTGGTGAGGTTTGTGTTTCATATAGAATACGAAGATTTTTAAATTATAAATATTTAAACCAATCAAACCATTAGAGATCGAATTAGTATATAAAATTATAAATCGATATAAATATATAATTATATATATACATTTATATGTATATATATGTCAATATATGTATATGTATATATATACATATATATATAGCAAAAAATATAAAGTTCTATGTGATATTAAATAAATTCCTTTTTCAGTTACCTTGACATTGGGTTGGGCATTGTCGATAGTGATATAAATTGATAAAGAAATTAAAATGTGTGGTGGTAGTGGCAGTGGTGGTTGAGAAATTATAAAATGTAAATGCATAACGTTTTCTAAAAACTTAAAAAGAAACCTGTTAAGTAGTGAATATATATAATTGTGACTTACAATGATTCAACCATTGGATTTTTCGAAAAGGATTTGAAGATTAAATATGTCAAGGTGTATCATTTCAAATGCGGGGACACGAAAAACAAGAGAATAAAGCCAATTTTCCTTCATAAATTTTTTTTGTATCGCAAATTATTATCATCTGGCTCTTTCGTTATCAGAATCATAAACTCAGTTATAAATCGTCATTAACAATCGAATCAATTCAGCAAAAAAAACTGAGAAATTATCTGGGAAAGTGACAGAAAACTCAAATTCAATAACATTTAGTAAAACATTTAACTGTATAATAATTATTTATCATTTCTTTATCAGTATTTAATTATCGTTATTATGTTATTTCTTTATTGAAATCCACCTCTATAAAGTAATAGAAGAATAAATCGTTAAAACAAGAATGCGAACGAAAACGAGGCTTCAGCCTTTTCGGCGACACCGGCGTCTTATTCGAACTCGTGTGAGAAATGTGCACGATTTCAACACGGGGACGATGAGTATGAATGATTCCTGGTATTCGCAAATAATACTTTACAATAAGGCGCTAAGAAAATGAATGTGACCTTTGCCAATTTGAGGTGGCTGTGAGATAAATTGCGGGCTCTTTAAACGGGCTACGCACATATTAACTCAAATCTAGGGGATTCACAAAACCAACATGACGGCGGTACCGGGCAAAGAAAATCCGGTTGTATCAAATACTCAAGAGACACATCAGTATGTTGGGCCTTATCGGCTTGAGAAGACTTTGGGGAAAGGCCAGACTGGTGGGTGACCTTATATCTCTTATTAACTCCTCTACATAATAATTACATTTCACTCTATTTATCAAAATTTATTTCGATGAAAAAAAAAAAAACTTGTTTTTTTTTCGCACGTTATAATTAAGTTGAAGAATCTATGAAGTGTATAGAAATACAAGACATTGTTAAAATACCAATCGACTGAAAATCTATACTTGTAATTTCCAGTAAGCTTTCAATATTCTTAGTATCATAAATTTTAGTGTTAATCACGTGGGATATAATATTATTAGGGGCGTGCCCTTCATTATTAAAATGTGACATGGATTTTAACTGTTTTTTTTTATTAATACTTTGTTGTTGAAAGCGTAAAGTAAAAAATAGTTATAATTTTTAAATTATCGACAAACAAAAAAAATAACCAATCACCAGCCCCATGAATCTGATTTTTTATTGAAAAGCAAAACATCGATAGAACATTGCCACAACTAGTGAATATTTCCGCATAAATAGCAAAAACATGATGTACTGTTGGATCAATCGTAGTGGCCTAATTCAATCAAATCAACGAGATTCTTTTACACAAACAATGATTTATACGAATTTTAAAAAATATAATTGTCATTATTATCAATGCTAAATATTCAACAGAAATTAAATTTACGTTTGTTGCAATTAACTTTTGATCATTGCAAAAAAAAAAGAAAAAGATATTTATTCAGTCGCGCAAGCGCATTTACTAACAAAACGAGTAGAGTATGTGAACATATGTAAAAATGAAAAAATACACGTTGTCTTCACGCATCTTTACTATACCTACTCACTGAAAATTAAGAGCTCTTTTAACGCGTTTATTTTTTACCCCCTTATTTTTTTTTTTTTATATTTGGGATTTTTTTAGTTTGATACTTTCATTAAATTACACTGATCTTTTTTTTTTTAAATCAAAGTTTTTAAAAATTGCTAGAGTTTAAAAAATACTCAATTAATGTAATACTTAAAATTTTTATTAGGTTTAGTAAAACTTGGAGTTCACTGTGTACTTGGTAAAAAAGTAGCAATTAAAATTATCAACCGTGAAAAACTGTCTGAGTCCGTGTTGATGAAAGTGGAACGTGAAATTGCTATTATGAAACTCATTGATCATCCTCATGTGCTTGGACTTTCAGATGTTTACGAAAATAAAAAATATTTGTATGTGTTTTATTTACATTATTTATACTTCTCTATTTATATATAACTTTAATATTTTTTTAATAACTATTCTTTATTATAGATACCTTGTCTTAGAACATGTATCAGGGGGTGAACTTTTTGATTATTTAGTAAAGAAAGCTCGACTCACGCCGAAAGAGGCGAGACGATTTTTTAGACAAATAATTTCTGCATTGGATTTTTGTCATAGTCACAACATTTGGTAAGTATTTATTTTTCAATGCATTTAATTTTCGATTACTTGTTTTTTTTTTTTAACTAGTTTTTACGTCACTCATTGCTTTCGTAATCGAGTTCATAACTTCTTAGGCTCGCCTAACGGGCCAAATTTACGGTAAATTACGGTTTTATGCCGGTTTACTATAAAGTGTGGCAAAATCACTGTACATGTATGGTAAATTCACCGCTACTTATCGTAAATCTACCGTAAATTATGGGAAATTGGGTCCACCAGGACTCCAATTAAACTTATTGACGATTTTCTGCTTTTTTTTGATACATACATTACGAGCCTAAAGTTATTCCCTAGTAGCATTGTCTTAAGCGAGTTATTTGAGGAAAGTCATTCAGCAAGTTTCTTACGGAAGGTTTAAAAAAGACTTTACCGAAATCGATTTCATGAGAATACTTGCCAATGGCTCCATCAAGTTTTGTTTAAGAACGGTTATCAGATAATTTGTCCAGGCTTTTCTCTAAAATAAAAGCCTTAAACGCAAAATAAAGGCACAGACCAGATGCTTTACTCTATGAACTAGCGAAGTGCACTTACATTTTTTTATAACTTCTATTTGTTTATGAGGGAAACTTGGATAAAGTTCCCATTTACTGTACAAGTGCAACAAAGATAGTACTGTTCATCCACTTGAGTGCGAATAGAGAAACAAATGGAAACGCGTCTCAAGATTCTTCTTAAAGACTTACGGAAATCTGTAGAAACAGTCTGCAACAATTCTTAACCAATATAAGTACTATATAACAATGTTAGGTCAGAGTTGCTGCAGAATTGCTCAAAATACCGGGTTTCGTTATCTTCGAGTCACACCAAGCTTATTAAGTGAGCACTACTGAATTTATTATACTAATAGTGAATAAATGGCTCACGAAGTAACAAAGAGTCTTAAGCAAATATTACTACAGATTTACTCAAGGTACCTTACGGAAGTATCTTGCCTCAGACTTGTTCAAGACTGATGATGCACTTGCTGAAGACTGAAGGTGCAGATTTACGTAAGACTTCCTTAATAATGCTGCTAGGGTTCATTTTCACGAGAGATGGTTGATAGTTATTACAAACAAATCAATTGTTTACATCTTGACAGCAGCTTAATTTAAGCCGATAGGACTTAACTTGCATTTACAAAAATATATCAAATATATCAAAAGTTATCAAATCTACATTATCACAATTAGCATCTAATTTTTTTTTTTATAATTAATGAGCTCTTTTTAATCTGGGTAACTTGGGCTCCTCAGGGTAACATTGTATGCCCTAAAAAAATAGTATTTAGACATGACTCGAGTAGATTTCTTTTGAATGCACATAATCAATAAGTGGTATAAAATCCTACAATACCCAATTCCACAGTAAAAAAAAAGTTTTAATATATTTTTACGGCAATTCCAAAAAATATCTTTATTGGGTCAAAGTTACTCAGATTAGTTATCCATACTTTTATTTATTTCATACTTAGTCACAGAGATTTGAAGCCTGAAAATTTATTACTCGACGAAAAGAATAATATTAAAATAGCAGACTTTGGAATGGCATCATTGCAACCAGCTGGATCTATGCTAGAAACAAGTTGCGGGTCTCCTCATTATGCATGTCCGGAAGTGATTAGAGTAAATAAAAAATATTTTTTAGACTGTAAATTTTAATTATATTCAGTATTTTAGAAACACATTATTTCTTTAATTATATTATTGTAGGGTGAAAAATACGATGGTCGAAAAGCAGATGTATGGTCATGTGGGGTAATTTTGTATGCTCTTCTTGTCGGTGCACTGCCCTTTGATGATGATAATCTACGGCAACTTCTAGAAAAAGTTAAACGAGGTGTATTTCATATACCACATTTTGTACCACCAGATTGCCAGAATCTTCTTCGCGGAATGATTGAGGTCAATCCTGATAAACGACTTACAGTAATAATTATTTATTATTAATATAATAATTATATCTACTCTTATAATTAAAAAATCAACATAATTTAAATCGTTTAATAGTTAGCAGACATAAACAAACATATCTGGGTAACTGCCGCTGGTAAAGGAGAACTCGAATTGGAACTCTCAATGATGGAAGTAGTACAAACACATGTCATTCCGTCCGTCGAGTTAATAGATCCAGACGTACTTCAAGCTATCGCAAGTCTAGGGTGTTTTAAAGAACGCGATAAACTTATTCAAGAATTGCTAAGTCCTAAGTAACTTACCAACTTTTGTTATAAATTTTTCATCTGATTGTAATAAAATTAAAAATATTAAATGTTTAATTCATACAGCCATAATACTGAAAAAGTTATCTATTTCCTCTTACTGGAAAGAAAAAGAAGAAGGCCAGCCTGTGAAGATGAATTAGAAGGTATAAGAATAGGACTAAGAGGTTCTTCAGGACAATTAGAAGCGGATCCACCTAGAAAACGAGTTGATACTTGTCGAGTCAATGGAAATACTGCATTAAATTTAGGACAAATCAGTCATGGATCACCTTTAACGCCTAGAAGACAATCCAGGTGAGAGATAAAACTTTTATTTACTATCCAACTTGTGACTAATTAATTTTAAAAGATTAACCAATGATCCTAATAGCGCACGACATCATACCCGACGTTCGCCAAGTACTGGATCGCATACGCACATGTCACATTCTCATACCTCAACGCCAGGAAGTTCACCCATGCATAGTCCCAACGTTGCAGGTCTCCTCAGTCCACACAGAGCAGTACCCAGTTCACATCATGGGCAAAATCCAAGTCCACATCGGTTATCTATTACTGGTGGATCAGCCAGTGGAAATGGTACAATGTCCAGTACTACTACAACTACCGCAACTACGACTGTTTCAACGACTCCAGCTACTAGTCAACCGTTTTCAAGTGTTGCTATCGAATTAAATGAGATTCAATCAAGTAAGAGATAGTACTTTCATAATCTTTTTATCAAATTAAAATACTAAAATACAAAAAAAAAAAGAAAAAAAAACATTTCCATTTAATAGTAAAATATTTTTATAAATATTAATTTGCTCTACTATTTCAGTTGGTATAACACCCCCAGGTTCACCACATACAGGAACTGGAACTGGAGCACATCACTGGAGATCTCGTTTAAATACAATTAAAAATTCGTTTCTGGGTAGTCCACGCTTTCATCGACGCAAATTGCTGACAAGCACTGAAGAGGCAACTTAATTGTTACTGATAAAATTTCTATATTTTGAATATAATAGATGATTAACAATTTATATTTATTTAGGTTCATCTTACACCGGATTCTTCACCTGAACTTACAAAAAAGTCTTGGTTTGGCAGTCTTATGGCTACTGAAAAAGATGAAACATTTACAGTTCTTGTAAAAGGGAAACCTTTAGCAAGCGTCAAAGCTGATCTTATTCATGCTTTTTTATCAGTAACTATTTTACATTAATTATATTGAGTTTTTGTTATCTTAAAGATATCATTTTTAAAAATAAAAAATTCACTTTTATAGATAGCTGAGCTATCACATAATGTTAGCTCGCCAATGTCTTTTAAAGTGGAATACAAACGCAGTAGCACTGCACCTGCAATGTTTCAACGACAAGTTAGATTTCAAGTTGACATTAGTGCAATATCTAAACAACCTAATGAACCTTTGTTTGCTATCACATTTACGTTATTGAGCGGTAAGTGTCAATTTTCCGTTTTTTTTTTTTTTAAATTATAGATACTAATACTTTTTTTTGACATTTGAAAGTTATCCAAATGCTGGAAAATCGATAATACTTTGGCACGTTTTATGCATAGATATTATTATTATTATTATTATTATTATTATTATTATTATTATTATTATTATTATTATTATTATTATTATTATTATTATTATTATTATTATTATTATTATTATTATTATTATTATTATTATTATTATTATTATTATTATTATAATATATATAATGTGTGTTTATTTAGCATATATGCCCCATTAATTTCATAAAAATTTATAATGAAAATCATATTAAGTACATATAGATCGTTAATTTATATCAATATTTTACATAGTTTAACAATTATCTTTTAAAAAACATGATAATCTTATTTCATTTTTTATTATATTCGGTAATTGATTGTACAACTTGAAGTCTATATATATTAAAGATTTTTCGGCCGCATATGTTTTTGGTCGATTAATATTTAAAACAGAGCTATGACATGTTTAGTAATTATGTTTTTCATTTATTAGTTCTATTTGAGATAACTGAGAGAACAATTTGATTGAGCCAAATAAGATTTGTTTCATGCAAATAAATCCCATATTTGAATGAACCCAATCAGTATTTATTTTAGACAAACAAATTTATTCATTTGAGACAAATATATGATTAATCATTTGAATGAAATAAAGATTTGTTTATAGTTAACAAATTTTTATTTACATAGTGGCGACTGTAGCGCCACCAGTCGTAGTGTAATTTTTTTTAAACTAAAATTTGTTAACTATAAACAAATATAAGTATATTTGAATGAAATGAATGATTTTGTTTCAGTCAAATTAACGAATGAATTTGATTCTATTAAATATTTATTTCAATGAAATAAATACTTCTCAATAGTTTCAAAAATATCTATTTGTTGGGCTCAAATAAATTATTTTCTCAGTGTACAGAAAAAATTCTAGTTTAAATAACAAATGCAATGGGTTACCTGAGCGTCAATCCACGTGGATTGTCGTCGTACGACAATTGATCTAATCGACAATGCATACAATATTATTGATTACATATGTTAATATTTCCGAATAAAATATCAGTTAAATATGTAAACACAAACGTGTGCAATGGTAATGTGCCCTTTTGTCATAGGTTTTGAGCGCATGTGTGTGTGTAATTACAAGAATGTATAAACACATGTGTGCAATAGTATTGTGTCCTTCCTTTAATACCAGAACTAAGTACTTTAAGGATAAACTACCATCGAATTTAGTATCATTCGATCAATTGTCACTCAGATCACTCACGTCTCAAATCAATTGTTGATCTCAACGCGTTGTAATATCATAAAATTAATGTCAGCTGAACTTATTAATCTTACTATTCGAAATTTAAAACATATACATATATAAACTTAAAAATGTATTATAATATTGAATAGGAAATATACGACGATTCCGAAGGGTTTGCGAGCATATACAATCTCAAGTATGCTCCAGGAATATTGGAATAGCTCTTGGTGCTCAAAGCCGAGCGGCACCACCAAGTCCTAGGGCCTCTCGTAAATTTACTACAGAGATGAGTGAAAGTTCAAGCTGTGGAAGTGACACGAGTGAAAGACTTTTCCTCAGTCCTCATCCTGCTACCAGACAGGTAGTTTATTTTAACAAGGTATCACATCGCCATTGTAATCATCTTCATTGAATTTTTCATCCTACATTTTTATGTCACTTAAAAAAATATGTTTGTTTAATTTAATACTTAAAAAGTTTATAATTTTTTTTAAATGTTAGTTTTAATATAGCAATTTTTAGATTATTATTAAAATTTAAATTTTAGATTGACTCCGATCTTGAATCTGAAACTTCGGCATTCGATGGCAAATCCCCAACTCACGAGAATGGTCGAAAAAGCTCTACATCAACAAATAATAATAATCCAATTACTGGTGATGTAACACCAACGCCTGGAAGCCCATCTAAAACCGTGCGAAGCAATTCAGAAAGTCAAAATACTCCAGAAAAAAAATGTGTCACAACAATGAGTGGCAACAATATAGCGTGATACTATCAGAATTTTCGTACGGAATTACGAACTAGCTTCGCTAGTCTGTGGAACAGTATACAGTGAATTTAAAGCAATGTCGGTGTTTAAATAACGGTATTTCTCTGCTTGAATAAGTTTAATCAATTTAGTTATTTTAAAAAAGAATGAATATATATACCCTAGTAGCGTTCTTAAACAAGTCTTACGTAAATCTGTACCTTCAGTCTTCAGCAATTCTGCATAATCAGTTTTGGACAAGTCTAAGGCAAGATACTTTAAGTAAGTCTGTAGTAATATTTGCTTAAGACAAAATACTTGCTAAAGATGCGTTAGGACAAACTTGCTTAAGATACCTGGATATGGCTACTCTCTTCGTTACTTCGCGAGCAGTCTATTCGGCATTAGTATAGTATTCAGTGGTGCTCACTTAATGTTCGATACGATTTTATCGAGTGACAGTATTATCAGTTTGTTGTAGAACTTGAAATTTAAACGAGGACTACCGGGTTTGCTACAGTTACTGCGTTTGAGCTTGGAGTGTTTCGGAGATAAAGAAACCCGGTATCTTAAGTAATTCTGCAGCAATTCCGAGCTACCATTGTTATATATTGCTTAAGAATTGCTGAAGACTGTTTTTACAGATTTCCGTGAGTCTTGAAGAATAATATTAAGCAAGATTTGATGAAGTCTTTGGCCAGTATACTTATGAAATCCATCTTGTTCAAGTCATGTTTAAATCTTCCGTAAGAAACTTGCTGAAGGACTCTGCAAGTAATCTGCTTAAGACAATGCTACTAGGGATGTATATATATTAGACTGGGTTAAAAAAATCGACTACTTTTTTTTTTTAACGATACTGTGAAAATATTATTTGGGATGACAAAAAAAAATTATTGTGAAAATTTGAGCCTTGAATAACTTTTGAAGTTAAGTAAAATGACGTCAATAATCTTGAATAACTTTTTAAGGAGTGAATTTAGCAAAAATTGTTAAGAGACTTTTTTTGTAGAACATTCAATTTCTTTCAAGAATATTCATTGGCTTTTTCCGGAAACTTATTTTTACATGAATTACAAAATTCCAAAGTTGAACAATCAAATTTTTAAATCATACCATTGTTCAAAGGATGATTATGAGGAAACGGTTCATCTGACAAAAAATTTCAATCAAACCTTTTTTGTAGAACATCAAATTTCCTTTAAGATATGTATGTAAGTCAATTTCGTTTATCTCGATGGTTTGAGAGTTATGAGACAAAAACCCGCTCATTCAAAAAAAAATCAAAAATTGGGATGATACACCTCTTAATAGTAATATTAAGGGCTCAAATTTTCACAATAATATTTTTTTGTCATCCCAAATAATATTTTCACAGTATTGTTAAAAAAAAAAAAGTAGTCGATTTTTTTGGCCTAGTCTAATATATATATATTACAAATGTAAAATTAAATCGGGACTAATGTGCAATGACTTACAAAACGATATTTAAAAAACATTCCGTATTAATAATACAAGAAAATATAAGGAGGCTCTACAATATTACGTAGAATTTAAGATATATTTTCTCAATAAACATATCCTTCGACTAGTTAAAAAGAATGATATATTTCGTAACTAAATGTGCAATGAGAAACTGTTAAGATAGAAAATGATTTTGGTTGAAATTAAAAATAATTTATTTGAATAAAATACTCATTGATAATATTAAATAAATTATTAGACTCCTCGTGGAAATTTTATTTACTTATTTTGACACACCAAGGGTGACTAATACGAAAGTAAATAAATACTGGCGATGTTTCAATCTTTGTTATTTATATATGATTAAATTTAATTTATAAATTTAATGGTATTAAATTATTTCTCAATGTACATTCTTAGTAATATATAAACAGTGCGTTACTATCATCGTATAAACGTACTTGTTAAATAGTTATATTATAGTCTCCGTAATTAAATATGACATTGTAAGAGAGAAAGTTATAATGCTTCGCATTTGCAATTGATAAAAAAAAAAAGTTTTTTAATAAGAAACATGAAATTTAATCAAGTTATTTAAATTTAGTTAGTCGGATTTTTGGCAATATAAATAATTAAAGAAATAATGAAAAACAAAAATTATTCAAGTAATCTGACGAAAAAAATACGAATAATGAATTGATTTTTTAATTAGAGAACAAAAATGATGTTAATTAATAATAATGGATTAGCATTAATTTTGAGTTAATAATAATAACTCTTACTTTAATAATAATCATATTAATTAAGGATAATTATAAATTTATATAAAAGATATAATAGGTATGTTTAAAAAGAAAATAAAGATATTACCGGCCATATTTAAACTAGAATTTTATATCGATACAAGTAATTCAGTAAAATGAAGTTGTATCGGTGAACCGTAAGCTAATAAACGGTTTCGAATAATAGCTGCATTATCAGATTAATTTAAGATTCGAAGGGATTTAGCGATATTAATTTTTACATGAGAATCCGTTTAGTTAATGTAAATCAGACAAAATTATTTTATTTCTGTATTAACGTATAAATTTTTTATATAACCTTGCTGTTACCAGTTTTTCTGAAGCTCAAAAATGTAAATTTAAAATGCAATTAATATAATATTACTGTCATTATTAATCAAGCTATTGATAAACTTACAAATGCCTATTGTAAAGTACCTCATTGAGTTCATTTTTTATTAGTAATTTAGCGTAATTATTATTAACAAATAACATTATGCAGTCCTTAAAAAAAAGTAGTATTGTAAAAATTAAAGTATATAATTAACGTGGGATTATATCAAAATAAATATATCGGTTTGTCTGACTTACTGATAAGCGTGATCTCATCAATCGTAGCTAGTCAAGATTTTTAGCCAACGTAATTTATGTTTTATTGCGTTGCTAGTTTATAAGATTATTTATTTGTCATTAATATTTTATTCATAATTAAGAAAGTTACGGTAATAGAAATTTAAATATTGTAGCGCATGTATATCTTAGAGTGTTTAAAAAAAAAAAAACATTTTAATATTTTTTTAAGTCTTATGGTTTTAAAAGTCAGTCTCAGGTATTGAAAAAAATCATCCCAAAAGAGCAGCACAAAATCTCAATGCTGCTAAGAGCTCAACGAATATTCATTTTCCCGTTTGAATTATATGTGAAAAAAATTTTTTTTTTTAATCGAAGTAGGAAATTTAATTATTTACAAAAAAATTCCTGAGTGTTTTCTTCGTACAAATAACAGAAAAAAAGTTATAAAGTTTAAAAGAATAGAGAATTAAAAAAATTAACGTATACACAATTTTAAAGCTGATTTCCAGGTTTTATTGCATATACATGTTTAAACGATTAATTTATATATTATGTATAATCAGTAAGGTGTTTCAAAAAAATTTCTGCGATCTTACTTATTTTCCGTATAAAATTCTTAAGTAAAGTATCTACTTTTAGAATTAAAATGTTTTTTCTTTCTGTTTTTTTTTAATCAAAAAATAAAGTTCTGTTTTGAAAGTAAGAAATTTTTTTTCAAGTGTTCGAAAAAAAAATATCCTAATTGCTATAAAACAAATTGTTCTTAATTTGTAATTAAAAAAAAAAAAAATATTTTATCCCCTAAAATTGTAAATTAATTGTTGATAATATAATTAATGAAATGAATTAAACAAGTTATTTAAAAATACATCAGTTTCAAATTAAGATGAATTGCATATTTAGCGAGAAAAATTCTAAATTTCTGTGACAAAACTGTTTAATATAATAAAAACATGAATTTATGCTATTTATTATACTTTTGTAGCTTCGTAACTGTCGTAGTTGTCTTGTCTGTTATTTGTACAAAGAAAGCACTTAAGAACTTTTTTGTACAGAATTAAATTTTCTTTAAAATTATGCTCTTTGATTTCTGAAAAAAAAAAAAAAAAAAAAACTTTTAGATACTTTTATTTAAAAAAAAAAAAAAAACAATTACATGCGATTTAAATGGGAAAATATTCGTTGAACTCTTACTAGGATTAAGATTTCGAGCTGCTCTTTCGCGACGATTTTTTTTTTTACTGAAAATCAGCTTTTGAGACCATAAGAAAAAAAATTTTTTTTTTTAAACACCCTAATATATATATAATAGTCATCGATGAATTATTATTCATTTATTATCTACCTCACTTTATTTTTAATGTTTATTTTTATCTTTGATTAATATATGAGGCTTACTTTTTGATAAAACATCATAAATAACTGAAGAAGAAAAAACTTTGATCTAGAAATAAGAATTTTTTTTTTTTTTTTTTTTTCGATTGATTCGTTTGTTCATTTACATATTTGAAAACGCAACTAAAACTACTGTTGGAAATGAATTAACTCGACTCCTTAAAGGAATTTTCTGACAATGCCCCCCTCCCCACTTTTTAAAAATAATCAATGACTGAAATGACAACCGTATTAAAATTTCATTAATTGATTTAAAATTTTTGGAAGTTATTATTTCGCTCCGATTTTAAAAATCGAAGTTTTTATATGATACTGAAGTTAGCCGACGTCTAATAATTTTTGATATTTTTTCAAAACGATAAATTATAGAAAAAAAATTTGTTTTTAATTGCATCTATAGTTTTTTTAATTTTCTACATGTGCATATTTTTTTTTTCTTATAATCCATTTATTGGAAAAAAAAATCCAAAAATTAATATTTGTCTGGTAACTTCAGGATCATATCGTTCACCAGATGTCGACGTTTGTAGATCTTAGGAAGCTATTTTCTCCATTTTCAGAATCATGTTCGAGTGGCTTTGTGTGTCTGTGTGTGAGGGGGGGGGGGTGAACTTTCTATAACTTTTTAATGAATTAACCGATTTAGGCGGTTTATGAGGCATTCAAAATAGCTTTTCAGCCGACATTTCAATATGAACTTTAGATCATTCGATCAGATAGACTGAAATTTCTAAGAAATACAAAAAAAAAAGCTTGTATTTTTAGTTTTTTTTTAAATTTGTCAAAAAGACCTTTTTAATCAATTAAAAAATCCAGTCAAAGTTTTAAGAGTTGCGTTTTTTGTAATAATTCCGGATTTTTTGAATTTTTGTAGTCCAAGACAAGACATAACTTTCTTCGAGCTTGAAACTGCATTAACAATAATATTTTCGAGCTCAAGGAACTCAAAATCAGCGGGAAGTTTAGGAATTGCGGTACGTAGGGTCAAACGTTTCCCAAATTTTCTTAACTTAAGCAATAAAATTTTATTACGGTTGACCCTTCAATGTCATTAAATATTTTGAAAAAGTAAGGGGCACCGTGTAAAAATAGGATTAATTTTTTCTTATATTATGTTCAATGAACTAATACTAACTTTCAACGCCAGAAATTAATATAGTAAATAATAAATAGCGCATTTTTACCTACAATAATACATCAATTCGCGAGATTATTTTAAATTTAACAAATCCGTTTACAATAGTATATTAAGTGGCAAGGAATAAAACAAGAAGAATTTATATGAGGATGTGATTGTCATCACACAAAGCCTGAATCTTACTTTATCCCGTGCCACACATTATATACACTTTTCTTAATTATCTTTATTAAAACTTATATTTTTAATGTTGTAAGCCAGTCGAAACAATAAAAGTTGATATCAATGTGCATGTAAAAATTTAATAGTCAATATGGTTGATTAGAACGACGTATCATTATTATGAAATTCACAATCAAAAAATGAAATTCTGAAAGGGCTAAAATGAAATCAAAAACTAATTTAGCGGGCAGAAATCGATGGTTTTAAACCTGCTAAATCGCATTGGTCAAAAATTGGCTTCTTGTGGCTAACTAAACCGGCATTAAAACTTTTAGTTTAAATGTAGGTAATATAAAAAACAATTATTGTCATAAAAATCATATCAAAAACTTAAAAATCAACAATCGAGGTGTGCATTAAACTCTAAATTTATTAGTATATTACACATTAAGGGTGAAAGGACATTCCATGCCGCTTGTGAATTGCCTACCCGAACTGAAGATGAGGGAAGAAAGTCGTTCTTTTCTCCTTTATGAGAAAACAAATGATAAAAATTATTGCATGCGCTATTCTTCCCACAAACAGAGGCAAAAATTTAAGCATTCAGGTCTGGTGAAAAATTGTATACACACCACGTAGGAAGGTAGGACGTGCCAATTCCTTCGGCTCAGGTAGACAATTATACACGTGGGTTGGAATGTTCTACTTTCCTCCCTTGGTGTGTGATATACTAATTATTGAGTATGTTAATTTAAAACACAGAAATGGTCTATTCCGATTTAAATAGATTATAATTACTTTTCAAATACTTATGAATTGTATATATTGATATTGAAAATGTTTTTTTTTTTTTTTTTTTTGATACCAGTATCAAAACTTAAAGTTTCAGTGTCTGTACAGCTAGTCGCCACAAACTAATTTCAGTCCAATGTCGCCAACAAATAAGCAAACGTGTAAATTGCGAATACGTTCAGTCAGTGGGCAGAAACAAAATTGTTTCATCCCTTGGGAAGAAACAAATAATGTTTTTATCTACTGACTGAAGGCACTCGCAATTCCATCTCTGATACTTGTCATTTGCTTAATAGTAATTTCAGATCATTAATTTCATTTACGTAAATGACAGTTCTGATTTTGCGATTAAGTTTTATAAAAATAAGTGTAAATAATAAATAGTATTTATAGTTTTTGCTTAATTACAAATTGCAAATTACAATTTACGTTTATGCTAATAGTTGATCACGCCGTTGGTCTTAAATTAACTTGTTTCTGACTGGCTGCCGTCACTGAAACTTAAAGTTCCAATGCAGGTAATCATGAAAAATATAGTGTGTGGCATGTTGAAACACAATTCTAGACTATGGATAATGTCAGCTCTCTTCTACAACTCGGGCAAATAACTTCACCCTCGTCTGAAATCGTTTTGTTTCATCCCTTGTCATACAATATACTATTAAAGGAAAGTGAGAAGTTTAGATTTTTTAAATTAAAATATTTGTAAGCCCCTTGGATTTAAAGTACATTGATTTTACTAATTTATTATTAATTTCCTATTAGTAAACTTTTTTTTTATATAAAATGTGTTATGTAAAATGTTTAAATGCAATAATTTTATCAAATACTCTCATTATTCTGATCATATCACTCACTTTGTAATATAACTATTTTCAGTGATGAAATGCTATTGAATAGGAAGCCTCAGTTATTAATATTTAATCTCTATAATCACTGCTAAAAGTATTTATTTCTTATACCAAAAAATCAATGTATATTATTGAAAAATTAATCAACGAATTTTTTCATTTCATGGGAGGTATAAAAATTGAATGAGAAAATGTAAAGGAAAGGATGATAATTATTAGATAAAAAAATAGTAGATTGGACATGCGACTATAGATAATTGGATTAATAAATATTTTTCTGTAATTAAATTACACGTCACAAATTAAATTTATAAATTTGGTGACACGTCCATGACAACTGACAATAACGACTGCGGTTGCAAGTGACTTTTACCGAATATAATTCATTTTATTTCTTCATCTAAAATATATTCAATCATATAAAAAACATACAAAAAATTTATTTTAAATTGATTATAACAAATACATAAAACTTTAATTATGTATATGATTGAAATAATTCACCTACAAGAATAGGAAAAATTTTTAAGTGACGGTACTGTCTAAACGATGACCGTCCCCGTCCCTTAATTAAATAATTAGTGACATTAGGTACAAAAGTGAAAATGAAAATAAAATTTAAAAAATCGATTATTTTCAGAAAAAAAATATTGTACGTAAGGAAGCATGAATCCATAATATTAAATGATTAATAATGTTATATATACATAATGTGATTCATTAAGTGTCATCCGTATAGACGAAGAAAAAAATCCAGCTTAGATCGATTAGCCAAATTATTTCTAAACATTTTGTCGGATAGATAAGTTGATCTTTTAATGAAAAAACCAAACGCTTTGTAACAATAATTTTTGTAAGTAAAAAATATATATCACAAATAGTAAATGAAATAAATAATCTCCTACGCAATAGCAAAGTGTCAAATTTTTGGATTTTTTGTAATATTACAATTTTTACTCATATAACAATCTTATAGCAATCTTGTCCAAACCTGGTCACTAGTACACTAGTTGCCTACGGCTTTGTATAACAATGGATTTTGCTACAGACACTGCTACAAAGTTTGAAATTGCACGTCTTGCGCAAGACTTGTTAAAAAAACTTTTTGTTATATTGCACTTGAAGAATTGTATAAGCAATGTAAGCATATTAAAGATATCTTGCTCAAGGTGCTTTGGTACAGTGACTTAAACTAATCTTGCACCAGAAATTAGTTGCACATACGAAATCATGTCTCTTGCCAGATCTGCTCAAGAAGTGTCATATTACACTACTATCCATCTCTCACCTCACTCCTGTATCTGTCACTATATCCCCTCCATTGGCATACAATACAGGACCCTGGAGTAAAAGACAGAGATAGAAGTGAGATATATAGATAGTGTAATATGACACTTCTTGAGCCAATCTGACGCAAAATATGCGATAGTGTCTGCATGTAATTTCTGGTGCATTACCCGCTCAAGATATTTGTAAGTAACTTTACTAACACATCTTGAGCAAGACATCTTCAATATTCTTTTGTACAATATCATGTGTGAGTCCTACAACAATCTTGTCTTAGAACCTTGCATTAATGTCTTGTGACAAATTGATAGGTATAAAAAGATGTAGGCACCTAAGAGTTTTCTGCAAGATACTTTAAAAAAAAAATAGTACAAGGCTACTGCAAGATTGTCTTGCGTACGTCATCTTGGGCGAATTCATGGAGTAGCTATCGATAATTTTTAAGATCAGTGCCTTGACGAATGACTTGTGATAGAAATTGTTACATGGGCATGTCTACGTCTTTTTATACTTATCAATTTGTCAAGATATTGATGCTAGATTCTAAGACAAGATTGTTGTAGGCCTCGCATATGATGCTGTACAAAAAAATATTGAAGGTGTGTTAGTAAAGTTACTTCCATGTATTTTGAGCGGGTAATGCACCAAAAATTATATGCAGACCCTAACGCATATTTTGTGTGTAATATAAAGTTATATTTTTCATATCATCTGAATATATGAGTTTTAATGCTTGTTTAATCAGTCAAAACAAGTCAACAAGTTTCTGGCCGATATGAATTCACGAATTTAAAATAACCGGTCTTTTTCTTATGGCGAAAACGTCTTTTTCACCATACCTGTACCGAAAGTTTACATTTATGTAGCACTGGCTTTAGACATTGGAACTTGGAGCTTTATTGCAGGTAATCATGAAAAATGCATTGTGTTACAAGAAATAAAAGCACGATTTCAAACTTCATATGAAGCTAGTACTCACCTTCAATGAGGTCAATCAACCTGACCTTTAACTGAAATCATCTGGTTTCATCTCTTGTCACACAGTAAAATATTGCATTTAAAGGTCTATACTGCAAAGGTATAAAATAAAAAAACTGATTTGAAAAAAATATTAAACTATATTGAAAAATTTTCTAACGATTTAATTTCTTTAAATTCAAAAAAGGTTCTTTAAACGAGTTCAATATATTAAACTGAACCAAAAAAAAAACAGCTGTATCTTAACTTCCCGCTAAGAAAATTAAAAATAAAAAAAAATAGAAATTTATTGCGGTTTCGGTCTAATTTTAAAATTTTGAACAGATCTCAAGGTTCTGGGATCTTAGAAAGCTATTGTGACTATTTTCAAGATGATTTCCAAGTGGACGTATGTGTGTATGTATATACGTACGTATGTATGTAAATGTTCTATGACTTTTGAACGGATCCGATTTGGATCTTTGATCCGGCAATCTAAGCGGCTTTTCAATTTCTAGATTCTATGACAAGAAATCGATCGATATCGTATACGTTTCAAGTTATTTCAAAAATAAAATTTTTGAAAAAACGTTTTTTCGGATAACTTTTATCATAATTTATGAATTGATTTCAAAATCTAATCAGCTTTAAAAATCTAAAATCCACATCGAATACCACGTTAACCAATATAATTAGATCATTTGTTTGAAAGATATCATTGATGAAAAGAGTTCAAAAAAGTGTTATTTTCAAATAACTCAGAATCGAATTCAGAATCGTTGAACTGATTAGTTCTAACAATCTTTATGGTGTTAGAGAGGCTGAAAAATTGGGCCGGGTGCCGCCTTAGACATCAAAATCGATTTATTAGTTTGAAGCACTACTGAACTTACTAGAATAAACGGCTCGCGAAGTAACGAAGAGAGTAGCCATGTCCAGATATCTTAAGCAAGTTTGTCCTAACGCATCTTGAGCAAGTATTTTGTCTTAAGCAAATATTATTACAGATTTACTTAAGGTATTTACGGAAGCACTTTGCCTATACTCAGACTTGTCCAAAACTGATAATGCAGACTTACTGAAGACTGAAGGTACAGATTTACGTAAGAAGACTTCCTTAAGAATACTACTAGAGTTCCCATTGAATCCTATTGAACTGAATGTCTTTTTCCATTGTGGCTATCAATCCTATTAGGCCTATCGTAGGTTTTTCCGTGTCAATGTTTATTACTGATATATTTATATATACAAAAAATGAAAGTCGGGCTACTGAAAGAATGTGTTCGGATTGTTCTAATATTGTTAATGATGGGGGCTGGAGGTATAAAATGATATGCATATACATCCCAAACAGAATTCTCCCCTATATATACTATAGTGTATGCTGTATTGTGCATATGTGCGTGTGTAAGAACATAATATATATTTGAAATTAAAAAGAGTAGTTTATTTTTTACAACTGTACTGAGCTGTTTATATTGTCATGTCTTCATCATTAAAATCAAGTAGTGAAGAATCAATAAAGAAACGCTGTCGTCCATTTGATGAAAATCTTTCTCGTCAATTGAAGGTTCACATCGGATTAAAAGAATCCGCTGACAAAGATGAGAAAGAAAGAGAATTGCAGAAAATTTATGGTAAAGAGGTTATCATGATATTAATAAAATAATTAAATAATTTTTTAATTTAAATAATTATAAATACCAGATCGAACTATGCAGTTGTTAAAAAATGGACCTAAAATAACTGATGATGTTACAATTAATAAAGAAAACAAAAAAAATGCTGGATATCACTTTGAACTACCAAGATTCAAGCAAATGGTTCTCACTAATAACCTTGAGTTAGAAGTCAGTAAAAAAATTATCATGGTAAGAAACTTAAACTACCTTCGTGTTTAAGTTAAAAAAAAAAAAAATAAGTCCACAGCACCAAAGTTTTAAAGATCAATTATGGAACTTATAGATTATGATATTTTTTAATTACAGCCACTGGATAAACAGATATGTACTAATTGTAAACAGTTAAATGTCATTGATCGTACTTGTTGTTTTCTCTGCATCGAATTCCACTGTCCGAAGTGCCTCAACGAGTGTAACAAATGTCTGGAAGTATTTTGCCCAAAATGTAGTTTAATCATGTAAGTGGAATTTTAAATTAGTTGTTAACAGTAAAAAATAATGTGTTAAAATTAACATAATCTGTAAGTCACACTTGATAAATATTGATAACATGTAATTCGATTTAAAATTTTCAAGTAATACAGTGAAATGCGGTGATTTAAAATGAGTGTGAATGTAGAATACGTCAGACAAATTTAAAATTATTAATAAATAGAGTAAATAATTAATAAAATAAAATTTTTAAAAAATGCGCATTTAGAAAATTTTAAAATTAATAAGTGCATTTTTTATAAATATTTATTTATTTATTTATAATTTTGAATTTGTCTGATATCTGCTACATTTACAATCATTGATTTAACACGGAGAAAAATGTAGACAAAAAATGTACAAATTTTTATTATGCTGTTGACCAAACTTGAAACAGGAAGTTGAGCCGTCAAAAAATTATTATCCTGCATTATAATTATTATTGTGAGCCTCTCAAAATTTTGTATTTTCTACTATAATTTCTAATTTAGACAGATGATATTCATTACAATTTATCGATAAGATTCAAATACATAATATTTTTTGTAGTGTAGCATAATAACTTTTTGACAACTCAACTTTCTGTTTCAAGTTTGGTCGACAGCATAATAAAAATTCGCAGATTTTTTAAGGCCATTTTTCTCCGTACACAAACAATCATGCCAAAATCACTGCTTAAAAAAAATCTCTATTCAATTCGCATGCGGAGTGAGTTTTTTTGAACTCTGAAACTCCGAGTGGCGGAGTAAATTCAGATTTAAATGAAATCCGTATTCACTCCGGATTTATTACCCATTTTTTACAATCTAGTTAATGGTAAATTTAATATATTAATATTATAAATTTTTGAGTTAAATTGATATTTATAAAATGTCTATTTCACTTTCACATTACTAATAATTTCTCCGTGACTATCGATTGAGTTTTCAACATAAATTTTGTATTAATTTTAAAATAATACTTAATAAATGTGTTGATTTAACACAAAATAATCAACACAAAAAATTTAACACGGACTGTTTTTAACACAGATACACAATATTTTTTACTGTGTTAATTTATTTAAGCAAATAATTTAAAAAATATTGATTAGTACAATTTAATTTGAAAATTTTGTTTTAGCTATGACGGTGGCGAACACGTTGAATGTTTAGCATGTTATCATTAATGATTCAATCTATTAATGATATGTCGGTTGAACGTGTAATTATTCTTTTTTTACTAGCATTGAAGATAAATATTACCTCAACTGATTTTAAGTTAAAATAGCTTAAATGTAAATCTATAAAATTCCTTATTTTTTAATTGATTTGTTTGTACACAAGATTAATAAAATCATTAATATGTTTAATTGCTCATTATAAATTAAAACTTTACAAATTTATTACGGTCATATTTTTTCTATTTTTGAAATTATTGTTAATTAAAATACAAAAAAATCAGTTTAACTAATTTTTTCGAATACGATGGTTTGCATTAAAATAGATCTTTTAAAATGAAATGTAAAATAAAACAAAATAAGTATTGTAATAAAAATAAAAATAAAATAATTGAACACAATTAATAAAGAAATTAAGTAGAATAAGGTTAATAATAAATTTTATAAAAATTATTTTTCAGTCTTAAATATTTCAATTTCGTAGTCATTTGAAAATACATTTGTTATTTTTTATACACTTAATAATTACATATGTACATAGATTTTGAAATATAAAAATTAATCTTTGATCTTTTGAAAATTTTGCATTTGTTAATTTAAATAAAATTGCTTTCTTATTTTATAAATGATTCATAAATTTTATTACTGATGGTGAATATTAAGCAAATATCGACTTACACACACGCACAAATGTGTGTCTGTTATTTATACATGGTAATTATTAGTTTACGTTACTTGCAAAATTAATTGATACTTGATAAAATAAGAAAGAAAATTTTTTTTCATTACTTTGTCTTCTGAATGTGAGCATGTTAAGTACAAAAACAAGTTTTCAGTTATCAAAAGCAAATCAATATATATATCACTGGTATGTGTAATAAATTTATTAAAAAAATATTAAAAATGTATTATGATATAATTTCTCCATTAACAGTAGCAATTTTTTGGTTTGAAAAATTTTTTACTGTAAATCCTACTTGATCTTCATCTATAAGGAGGCCTTCTATTTCATCTTTAGTCCCAAACAACCTATAAAAGATATAAATTTATTTATAAATATCCATTGATTGCACTTTCTTTGACGCTTCATTTGCACTAACAATCTCTTACATCTACAGCAATATCGAGTAAGCAAATCGCTCATTTCACAATCAACGAAAGATTAATGATATAATTTTTAGTAAATTTGGAGGTCAGGCACAATAAAAGCCACAAGTTAGATTATAAATTAGTATGTAATGGTGTTACGATTAAATTAAAATATTATTGTATAAAACCATCGGTCATTAATGTATATAGTAAAAAATATTTTGTTAAAATCAACATAATCTGTGTGTTGGAAACGGTCCAGACAATATTTGAGTTATTTTTTAACACAGTCTATTTGTGATGAATTTAAACTTTTAGGTACAGATCTGGTGAAAAATAGTATACACATCATGGAAGAAGGTACACTGAAAAAAAAAAATTGCTATAATAACAAAAATCAAGATTCCATAAACCAAAAATCGGCTTCGTCTCGGCCAACAATTACATGTGATCTGAGACATTTCTTATTTTACTTCCCTAGATGTGTAATATACTATTTTCAGTGTAGGACGTCCCAATCTCTTCGGCTCGGGTAGGCAATTACACGCGCAAGTTGGAATGTTCTACTAGATGTGAAATATATTATAATTGTTAAAACTCTAGGTCGGAATGGATTTGGATTGAAATAAAATTCGCATCATGCCGAAATCACTCCGCTCAAAAAAAAAATCTATTTAATTCGCATGCAGAGTGATTTTTTAAAACTTCGTAACTCCGGGTGACGGAGTGAATTCAGATTTAAATAAAATTCGTATTTACTCCGGATTTATTCCTCATTTTTCACAATGTAGTTAATGGTGAATTTAATATATTAATAGTTTAAATTTAAGTGAAATTGATATTTATAAAATGTCGATTTAACTTTGATTTTTCTAATAATATTTTCGTGACTATCGATTGAGTTTTTAACATAAATTTAGTGTTAATTTTAAAGTAACACTTAATAAATGTGTTGATTTAACACAAAATAATCAACAGAAAAAATTTAACACGGACCGTTCTTAACACAGATACAATATTTTTTACCGTGATATGGTGAATTAATTTATGATGTATATTAAAGTTAATAACATAGAAATACTTACAATTAATTACGTTATATCCCACTATGTTTTGTATTGTATTGTCTAACAAGAAGATGAGTAAAATTTAAACAAAAACTGAAGTGCAAAATATGTTAAAATAAGCAATATGAAAAGTTTAAATACGCACCGATAAAAAATTGTTATAAATTCGTGCAAATCATCATGCTAACGTGCTGATAAATTCAAATTTAATCATAAACAGTTTGTTAAAAACATTGAATAGCTATTTTTTTTTTTTTTCATACCTCGATAATGTTGACGAAGAACGCAAAGGTTCTATAATTGAAGTATCTCTACTACGATGATTAATTGTAATTACATGCTCCAATGGTTTCGTACAATGCATTTGCAAGTTTGACAAATACTCCGGAGTTTCTAAGGTCTGTCTGGTTGGCTTTTTATATCTATGATAAAAAATTAGCTTAATAAATAATTTTAATAAATTATAATTAACTGTTATAAATTATATCAGTTACAATTTGAGCATCAGTGAGCTTGCAACAACTGAAACCGAACTCAAGGCCATAGCAGCTGAAGCCATCCAAGGTTCGAGAAAAAAACCAAAAGGACTGAACAATCCAGCAGCTATCGGAATCCCTAGTAAGTTATAAATACTTGCGAATAAAAAATTTAATCTTATTCTAAATACAGTTTTTCTTGATAGATCTAGACATCCTACGACATCTAATAAATCATTCTGAAATATATAATAAAAATCATTAACAATATTTTATTCTGATAGGTGAAAGAAACATTTTTTTCTGAATAACGATAATCTAACCTTCATTAAAACGACATCCGCAGCTTCAACAGCAACATCAGTTCCAGACGCAATAGCAATACCAACATCAGCTTGAGCAAGAGCCGGGCTATCATTTACTCCATCTCCTATCATAGCCACCCGAATTCCTTGCTCTTGGAGCTTACGTATTTTGGCTACTTTGTGAGACGGTAGCACTTCTGCAAATATTTTAGTGATACCAATCTAATAAATTTAATATACATTAGTTAAATATTATAAAAAGAGGAGAAAGAAAGACAGTTAATCATGTTTACTTGTTTAGCAACAGATGCAGCAGTTTTTCGATTATCTCCAGTTAATAAAATTACTTCTAATCCCATTTTTTTCAAAGTATACACAACTAAATGTGCCTCTGGTTTTACTGTATCCGCAACATTTATAGTTGCTACTAATATATTATTAATTCCGACTAAAATCGATGTACTTCCTAAGCTTTCTTGTTCCATCATTTGTACATCAACATATTGAGGTATCGTGATACCGTTTCGACGCATCCACTCACGATTACCAATGAACACTTCATAATAGTCTTTAGAACTACCTTGATTATTTGAC
Source organism: Microplitis deprimator (assembly GCA_964016945.1). Classification (NCBI taxonomy): domain Eukaryota; kingdom Metazoa; phylum Arthropoda; class Insecta; order Hymenoptera; family Braconidae; genus Microplitis; species Microplitis deprimator. The sequence goes on from OZ024707.1 coordinate 16,181,003, forward strand.
ATATCAGGATTTGATAATTCAAGCTGAAGACTAGACTTATCATGATCATTTGTTGGAAAACTTATTAAATCTACTGGAACATTATTTAAATTAAATGTACCGGAAGATTCAAGTCGCACTTGATTTAAATAATTAAGTATCGTTTCAGATTTATAAGCATAAGACATCATTGTAGATAAATGCGTAACTTGACACTTGAGACCACATCCTGCGACACCTTGGAACTTTATACACTTACCACTAACTTCAGTACCAAGAGTTTCTTTAACAAAACGAACAATAGCTGAAATAAAGAGTAAAATAATTTTCTTCAACGTATGTACGGTTATCTTGTTTTATCATAGCTGTAAAGCGAACTAAGTGGCCCTTTATTGACCGGTGTACTATAATAAATGACAAGGCAATGCAGATTTATAAATTTTCCAATTGTGTGACATAATGAGCTCATAATAAAATTTACTCTACTATTACAAAGTGTTTAATAAGCGAAAATCACCACCGTATTGCTAAACGACCACGGTGACTTCGATTTAGAAGTTTGATAAGTCAGAATAAGCAGACATGCGTTTAAGAGGTTTATATGGTTTTAAGCGTAAAAAAAAATTTTTTTTTTTGCGAATTTTTTTCAGCTATATGGATAGAGTGAATTAATTTAAACCTTTTGTACATTGTTCAGTGTCATTTTAAGAACATTTCCTGAAATTTTTACGCGAAAATATCCACAAACAAGCCGGCGACAAAGCTTTCCCAAGAACGCCTTTGAAAAAAGACGACTTGCGGTGATCACTGTATCTCAGCTAAAAATTATCTGAAGTCGAGTACCCTTAAAGTTTAGTTAAAGTGTCATCAAATCCTCTCCCCAACGGTCTCTGATAATTGTTTTTTTTTTTTTTCATTTCTACATTTTTGGTGGTCATGTAAAGTGAAAAGTGCTATTTTTCACGAAAAATTCCATCATTTTGCGGTTGGAAAAAATCCTCAATGTGAAAAAAAAAATCTCAAACTCAACGTTGGGGGGAGGTATTTTATATTTAGAAAGTATGTACCAAGTTTGAAATGAATCGGTCATGTAGTTTTCAAATGGCAGTGATTACGGACTTGGAAAAAGTAGTTTCGAAGAAAATGCGTTTAAAGTTTTAGAAGAAAAAAGCGAAAAAAAAATTTTTTTTTTTCAACTTAGGGAAGGTTGACGCAATAATTGCTCTGATTGACTTGAAATTTTAGGACAATATTCTTGAAATATTTAACTTAAAAGAAAAGAAAAAAAAAAAAAAAATTCATTTTTCAAAAGTGCAAAACCATACAACCCCCTTAATAAAGTATAGTACGTAACACGTGGACTAAACCATTATCCATAAAACACAATGTCTTTAGTACACTCCTCCGTCTCATATTAAAACCAATGCGCTTGACGAATAATAACTGAGTTAGTCCACTCGTTACGCATTGTACTATTATAGAAACTAATTTTATTTATTTACACTTAATATTTACCTGAAGCAATCGGATGCTCACTTCGAGTTTCTGCGGTACCAATAATAGCTAAAAGTTTTACTACTGAAAATATATTTTCATTGACAAAAAGTCCTATTCTGGAGACGGTAGGTGTACCATGTGTTAAGGTTCCAGTTTTATCGAAAACAATGCATTTAACTTTGTGCGCATTTTCTAGAGAATCAGCACCTTTTATTAAAATTCCATTTAAAGCACCAACACCAGTACCCACCATTACAGCGGTAGGTGTTGCTAATCCTAAAGCACATGGACATGCGATTGCAAGCACTGAAAGAGCGCACCTAAATGCATACTGGAAAATAATTTCATCCTTATTTCTTCTAAATCCATTGATTTCATTTATTGTAGATATTGGCAAACCATTTATGTTTACATATCCCACTATGATCCAGACAATAAGTGTCAGGACAGATACTATTATTACAAATGGTATAAAATATCCAGCAACTTTATCTGCCAATTGTTGAATTGGGGCTTTGCTTGTCTGAGCTTCCTCTACTAAACGGACTATTTGTGCAAGTGTTGTATGTTCACCAGTGTGCGTTGCAGTTATTAAAAGAGGTCCGCTTTGATTAATCGATCCGCCGATGACAATTGAATCGGGTTTTTTTAACACTGGCATACTTTCACCCGTAATTAAACTTTCATCACAAGCTGATTGTCCAGATAACACTCGGCCATCTACTGGGACCTTTGAACCTTGGAAGACTTTAAGTACATCACCTTGTTGAACTAAATCAATACTTATCACTCGTTCTGATAAAATCTCCTTGTTAGGTCCCAGAGTTACTAACACTGCGTCAGTAGCTTTTAATGATAAAAGTTTTGATAAAGCTTCTGATGTTTTTCCCTTGGCTACGTGCTCAAGCCATCGACCTAAGCTAATAAAAACCAATAACATCGGTGGTGTGTCAAAAAATGTTTGAGGACTTGTATGCTCTTGCATTGCGATCGCCGCTATTAATACACATAATGAATAAACATATGAGATAGTCGTTGTCATTGAGATAAGAACATCCATATTCATTGTACCATGCTTCAGAGCTTTATATGCTTGAACATAAAAATGCCAACCACCAAAAAATTGTACAGGGGTTGAAAATATTAAAAGTAATAAATTTTCCCAAGACACACCGGGAATAACACAACACATATCTTCATGGTTTTTATGATTAATCGACATGTCTAACATAAAATAAGTCATTATTATCATACTTGGAAGTCCGAAGATTAAGGATATTAAAAAGGATGTCCTCCACTTTTGAATTTCTTCTCTGTTTTTTTTTTTTTTTTATGCAATTAAATATTCTTATTAATTTATTGAATTAAATATTCAAAAAAATTAAAATTGATTGAATAATTACTTGCCTTTGACTTAAATAATTTCTACTGTCTTTTTCATTATTGCTAAATAAATTAGCAGTAAATCCAAGTTTATTTATTTTTTCAATTATATCTCGAGCACCCGTTTTCGACGAATCGAATTTAAATTTTCCTCTCTGTGTCGCCAAAGCTACATTTGCTAATTGTACACCTGGTAATTTACTTACCGTAGACTCTATTTTATTTACACAAGACGCACAAGTCATTCCTGAAATCTAAAATATGGTAAGATAAAGTATATAATTTATTTTTAAAAGATAATGAAACCACTTTAACACGCTCCGCAAGTTGTTCAATTTATAAAATTATTATTTTTAAGTTCAAGAAACTTATTTTTCTCTGAGTGTCCTTAATTACCGAAAAATAAAAATTATTCAATTTTTATAATTTATTTAGTTAGATAAGATTGAATTAAAAAGGAATTTTTTCGACATTTTTTATGTATTTCGAGGTCAAAAACATTTGAAGTTATAAAAAATGAAACGAAATTCGTTATGACTTTTTCAATTAAGATGCGAAGATTGAAAAAGTGTTGCACGGTAATAGACTTAATTAAAGCAGTCCCACAAACTTCAAAAAAATTAAGAGAACAAATGCAACAGCTAAATTTCAATAAATAAATTACTTGAAAGTTATTAAACGCTGAAAAGAAAAAAAATATTTTTCTATTTTTTTAAAAATTATGAAACTCATCAAAATATTAGAAAAAATTATCGGAAGAATAAGGAATATATCACGAATTAAATCTAATTGAATGAACTGTAGGATGCATTCACCCGAAATAGATTAACTTTTAAGGTTCAGAAGTTATTTGACCATAAACCAGCAAAAGTCGATTTTTTCGAAAAATCAAAAAATTTCAAACGACCATAGCTTATTAACTTTCTGGCTGATTTAGCTCATCTTCGAACTGAGTCGAGCTCTGAAACTAAAAAATAACTATACGGTTTAATTGACATCGGTGTAAAATTGTGATTGCTATCATGGGAGAACTGCACGTTATATCGTATATATATTTGTATATATAAACTTTTGAATCAATGGTATTTGTAGAAGCTACCTGATTAGTTGAGACAAAAAATGGCAAAAGTTTTGGAAAGTTGTGTCATGAGGACAAATGCAATAGTTAGATTTCTATGAAATCTACTAAAAGGAAAAGTAATAATATGAACATCAATAAAGCGAAATAATTACAAACAAAGATAGATAAACTATAATTATATGTACTATATTAAGGAGTAATGGTAAAACGATTTTCAATGCAACTCAATTCACCAATATAGATTGAAAACCTCAAATGAAGAGCCTGTAGTGTTTTCTAAAACCTTAACAGAGGGTTAAAAATTCTAATTCCTCTCCGAAAATAATTGTTTTTAAATTATTATCGTGGGGACTAACTATACTTGCACATCAATGAAATATATTTAGGCAAGAGTAAAACCGTAGAAGCGTATCAGAGCATGTAAGAAAAACAATTGAATGATACTTAAATTACTATACTTAGTACCTGTAATTCTACTTCAGTTACACCTGTTCCAGGTTCTTCAATCAATGTTGAAGGAAAACCCAAATTCGTAATACTAGAAGCTATGTCCATAGGGGAAATTTTATCTGGTGCATATATCACTTCTGCTTTAGCAGCCAACAACCCGACTGAAATATTTTCAACTCCATACAATTTTTTACAATGTTTCTCTATAGCAGAAATACATGAACTACACGTCATACCCTGAAAAATTTTAGTTTTCATGTTTTAAAAAAGTTTGTAAAAAAAACTAAAATAAAAATTTATAAACTTTTTCATTACATTTATCTGCAAATGGCATTTAGAAAAATTATCAGCTTTTTTATAGTCACCAGCACCGTTAACTGATAAAAAAGATGTATTACATTTATCTTTACTTATTGTTTTTGCTGGTGAGATCATAGCATTGCCATTAACTTCTTTAACATATGCATCAAATCCCATTTCTTCTATAGATGTTGCTATTTCAATTGGGGTAATATTTTCATCATTATATGAAACTGTAGCTTCTTTATCATTTAAAGAAACATTAATTTTTATTACACCTCGTTTTTTTAATATGACATCTAAAAAAAAAATAAATAGTATAATTATGAAACTTTCCTTATAAGAAGAAAAATGTTGGCTCGAAACCTACCAATTTTTATTACACTGTCGACTAAACTTTAAACAGGAAGTGAAGCATCTAAAAAGTTAATATGCTCTTATAAAAAATATTATGCCGCATCACAATTATTATAATGTATGAAAGTAATTGTTATTAAAGATTATCGATAAGTTTCTCGTGCGTTGTAAGTCATGTGATACAGCGTAATAATTTTCTGGATGCTTCATTTCCTGTTTCAAGTTTGGTCGACAGCGTAATAAAAATTGGTAGGTTTCGAGCCAACATTTCTCTCCGTGTATCAAAAGAATCCACGTGGAAATCCAGCTTAGATTCCCACATGCCGTTTTCGGATGGATTCCCATATAGTTTCCTATAGAAATCCAGCATAGATTCCTATATAGATTCTTACGTGGTTTTCCATGAAAATCCACACTATGCAAAAATCCAGATGGGAACTTAATTTAGATTCATATGTAGACATTAGGGTGCTCCAAAAAAAATCGATATTTTTTTTTTCTTTCGGCTGTTGTAAAAGAAAGTTTCTATATCGAAAAGAAAATCCTGTCAAAAGGACGATTTTTTATTTCAATTTTAAAAGGTGGCGCTCGCTCTTTAAATTTTCCCATGCTAATAGTATACGGTTCAAAAGTTACAGATATTTAAAGTTGATGACTTTTTGAAAATCCCCGTTCAAAGGGTATTTACACTAAAACCGCTACTTTCATGAAAAGTATCAAACAAAGGCTTTTTAACGAATTTCATTTATTCCAGAATGGCTTCAAAAACATCAATATAAATTTTGTACTTAATGATTAATTAATATGTTTAATAAATACTTTTTCATGGAAAATATAATTTTTTGCTTGTATGACATAAAGGTAATAAAAGTTTTTACTAAATTTACTTTAAATAAAGCTCAGCTACGATAAAAATTATTATTTTATCATATTTATTATACTACTATCATATTTTTTACTTCTTCTAGAATCAATTTATGTAAAGATTGTGTTAAAAACATGATCACAACCATACTATTGATTTTTAAAAAATTATCAACTTCAAATATCTGTAACTTTTGAATCGTACGTTTTAGAGCTTATGAGCTCATGAACAATTTTGTAGAGCATAAAATTTCCTACAAAAATATCCATGACTCAAATTTTTTCCTCAACGTCAAATGAAGTTATGAGATTTTTTATAAAAAAAGTAAAATTCCCATGCTATTAGCATGGGAAAATTCGAAGAGCGAGCGCCACCTTTTAAAATTGAAAGAAAAAATCGTTCTTTTCACAGGATTTTTTTTTCGATATGTAGAAACTTTTTTTACAAAAGTCGAAAAAAAAGAAAAATATCGATTTTTTTTTGGAGCACCTTAGTAGACATACATAGTTCACCATGTATAGAAAATTTTTAGATAGAAATTTTTGTATGGGAATCCAAGTATCCATAGTTTCCTACATGGATTTTTTTATAAGGTTTTGTTTTACTATATATTGATTTCTTATTTTGTATATTTACGTATAATAAAAATAAAATCTTTATACCTGTAATACTTTTAACACAAGATTGGCAAGTCATACCATCGACATGAATGACACATACACTGGGATTAATTTCCAACTTATTAACTACCTCATAAACATTAACATCATTAATTTGTGATGGCTCTAAAGATGCCTCGAATCCCATATCATTTATAGCTTCTACTAACTCATTTCCAGATATTTCTTGAGGATCATACTTGACGTAACCAGTGCTCTCTTCTAAAGCAACTCGAATATTTAAAACTCCTTTTCGTTTTCCTATTGTACTTTCAATATTCTGAACACAACTTTGACAACTCATTCCGATAATTTTAATTTTTATCGATGCTGTAGTATCTCCATTAGTTTGGGATATTCGAGATTCTTGATCATGTTGAATTGTTCCGTCGTAGTCAGGTTCATCATCAACATCCCTATGAAAAAAATTTTTTATTATTATGAATAATATAATAATTCATCATGATATCTAATTATTAATTATAATCAATGTTTATAGTAAAACTAATAAAAAAATTAATACCAGAATGTATCTGCGACCCTAGTAGTTTTGTTAATAAGTGGTATTTTATCAGACATTTTTAGCATAATTGCAACGTTAAATTTGTTATTAGAACGGCGATAGAGTTAAATTCTACTGAACAATATGAACTATTTGAATAACAAGTATTACACATGTGAATATTAAAAAAAAAAAACAAAGTTAGAAATTTTTCAATACTTATTTATATATTTTCTTATTAATGAAAAAAATGTATTTTTCATAAAAACCGTACGAGGTACAATATAGCTAATCTAACTGATAACGAATTATCTGCGTGATTTGTAGTAACTTTGAGTGCATACTCAATAAACGTCTATTTTGCTCAAGAGTTTCATAAAATTGAAAGTGTGTATTTTCACATAATAACTATTATTAGTAAAAGCAGATTGTAATATACTAATTGCAGATTTCTTTTTAATGTGTTACTATAAAATTAAAATTTTTTTTTTTTTTAATAAAACTCAAAAATTTATAAACAAAAAAATAATAAATTTGTTAATAAATCAGTCATTAGAATAAGTATTTATAAAGTGTTAAAAAGTTTTGTTATTTAATATCGAGAACTAGACACAAGTGACAGTAACTTGAACATTATAGTATGATTGCGCTTGTTAATGATCATCATTACAATCTTAAATTACAGTTTTTGTACATTATATTAGATCATATTACTTAATAAAGAATTTGAAACCAAATGCAACAAGTATATTTTGCCTGAATATTTATAATCTATAACTAAAATTTAAATATTATTAAAATTTAAACATCACGATTTTTTATTTTACTGTCATTTCTATACTGAAAAAAAAGATTTCTTAGTGTAAAACATGTTTTAGTGCCTCAATAAATATTTTGCATGATGAATTTAAAACAAAAAATTTCTTAAGACGAGAAAAATTTTTTTAAGGCAAGAAAAAGTTCTTTTTAATTCTAAGATAAGTTTTAAATTATTTAAAATGTGTCCTTGAGTGTTCTCTACGCAGTTGTTTATTAAAAAAGTATCAATTCACAACAGTTTTGTTTTTTTATTACGAAAAAAAAGGAACCAAGGTCTATTCAATAATATTAAATTTGGCAGATTAAGATAAGTGGTCCAGAGACTATGACTCCCGAAAACTTTTTCCCTTTCTTAAATATATTAAAATTTATTTATCTACAAATTTATACAAAAATGATCACACGTTATTTTATACTGTTACAGTTTATCAGTCTAAAACTTTCTTTAGGTGAAACCAAAAAAAAAAGTATACGTTAGTTTACAAAATCACTTTCGAACAGTAATAATGATGACAGAAAATTAAAAAATTTCACGACTAAAATAATAGAGTTTTTAAATATAATAGATGAACAATAAATTACTGACCCAAGTAAACAAGCATTTTCATTAGCAGTATAATTATTGTACTTGTTATTATATCCATGAAATTTAACTGATTTCACAGAAGGCAAAAGATTTTCATCAACAAATTTTATCTGATTCACTGAAGTTTCTAAGTAAAAACTCATATTTAAATCAATAAACTAGTGCACAGTCCCAATAAATAATTTTACTGTTTTAATAATTTATTTATAAAAAAGTAAATAAATAAAAATAAGTAAAGTAAGTTTAATATATAAAAAAATGTAGTGTACAGATGTCAGTCGTTTAATGAACTGAGTGGATGGCAATCCTTAAGAGAAAGGTACGCGCGTGCTCCAATTTGTGGACTCAGAATTGTTGGCTCTCACAAACATAGAAAACCAATACCATATCACACACTATGTGATCGCAGAATGAAAGTAAATAAGAATTTATGATATTATGAGTTATTTGATTTAAATTCTATAAGTATGCTGAGAAATGTCCAATACTTTGTAAAGTGAAAATAAAATTCGAACACTTCATTATGACGTTTAAGCCTTATATAATCTTTCACTAGTTTACATTTAACTTGAAAATATAATTCTTTTACAGAGAAATTTTGAAATGATTTCTCAGATTCGTTACAGTATTAAAAAAAAAAAAATGAATTGAAAATAGAAGTGGTTCTTTAATTATTGAGCACACAAAAAATTATAGTTATCCAGTGTCTGATACCGCCAAGTTTTTTTAAAACTTTATTTTTATGTTGCTAATTAAAGGATATTTTTTTTTCAATACACTCATTCAACTCCAATAAATAAATAAATTTTCATTTATAATATATAGTATACTAATAAAGTTTATTATTTCTTCCGATAAGAATTCGTTATTTGTGTCAAATTTTAAAACATTTGTTATGAATAAAATAAACAAATTAAGAATGATATTTCAAAATATGAAGCAAATCAATGATTTTGTATAATTTAACGTTTAATTTTATATTTAAAAAAATTAAACAGTTTAAAGTAAATTAAATGTAATTATTCTTATTTTTCTTTATAATATAAATATTCGAAACAGTAGGAAAAGAGATAAGAATATCACGAGGCTTTAAGCGAGAGTAATTATCACTCGGTTGATAAAAATTCACGCATTAATCTGAATAAACATTAATTTGACTTTTTATTTAATATTTTTCATTTCGTTTATATATACTGCTGAATAAATCACTAAAAGATAACGAAAAATTGTATTATTATAAGATCATGTGGGTTCATATAATCAATACTAAAATGCAGTTGACAAATTTTGTTCAAAACGAACTACAATATTAAATTCAATTTTGAACTGATGAATGTTTTATTAATATTAATCATAGAAATAAAACATACATGAAGAAAAACGATCTGAAGAATATATCAAAAAAGAAAATATTTGAAGGAATTTTTATGATAGCATATTAAATATTAAATCGATGAAATTGTAATGCTAGCATAGTAATTTTTTAAGAAAATTTTTATAACTTCTATTATTATTCTAGAAAAAATTACAAATATTTAAAAAAATGAATTATAAGTTATAAATTACCGGCTAATTTTTATTATTTGTAATTTTATGATTACAATTTTTATTTTTAATATTTTAAAAACAATAAGCTTTGCAGTATATTTTATTATATTTATTTAATTTAAGTAAAAATTATTTACAATTCGATAATAAATGTATAATTTAATGAATATTTGATGAATCATATATTAATTTTTCAATAACTTAGTAGTAATAATTCATTTGACCGCATCTATTTATATTACGAGTATATATACAAAAATTACAGTGCCAGCATTACGAAATTTGTTGAGTGCTCTAAAGTAACTGTATTTATGCAACGAATTAAACAAATAAACACTAAGATTTTCATTTTTAGTGGGCAAAATATTATAAAAGAATAACGATTGTTACTACATATACTTTAGTTTCTAATATTTGAATAAATCAAATAATAACTCGATAAATATGTGTAAATAAAATGTACTTTCATTTAAGGTTTACCAGTTGTGTGGATAAGGGATCTGCCAAAAAATTACGAGGATCAGTGATCGCGCCCGGCACTTGGAAAAAAATATTTGGAAAACGGTTGACCCTGCAGGGCAGCCCCGAAACTTTCTGCCCGAAAATATTATTGTCAAGACATGTTCAAGCTCTTTAAACTCGACAATACCTTCGAGTACATTGGTATTTTTGAGCTCGAAGAGGTTTCATATTAATCTCCGTGAATTCGAGAAATTGAAAATAATTAATAATGATCGATTTTTAACGTCGATCGAGTTTTGCTAACGATTATGCTTGATAAATTCAATGTTTTTAGATAGAAATTGATAGAAATAATCAAGATGGAGAGTTGCATAAACTTTAATTTAAATCCGCGAGTTAAAACGAAACGAATTTGCCGCTTTACACCTCCGTCGAGGAGAAAAATAGTATACACCCTTGGGCAGTAAATAAGAAAGCCTCAGATCAATTACATGTGATCTAAGACACTTCTTACTTTACTGTTCAAGGTGTGTAATATACTATTTGTTAAGAATTAAACCTCACTGTCTCTCCCTCTTTTTTTTTTCGAGAAATGTAGCTTCCCGGAAAATCATTTTTTATGAAATTTTACAAAATTCGAATTTTGGCCTTTCACGAAATTTTGCAAAATTTTATAAAAATGTATATAATTTCATACCAATAACTCCTTGGGATCTTGAAAATAATTATGTCAAATTTCATAAAATTTTAATAGTATAATTTCACAAAATTTTATGAAAAAATTTTTTTCCCGGGATATCAATTTTTATTATGCTGGCGTACTAAGTAATAATTTTTATAAATTACAAAACTCACTTTTAAAATATAATTTCAATTTTGTTATGCTAGACTATAAATATTATAAGTCTAGATTAGACTAATTAAAAAAAAATTGGCCTGTTTCAAGTTTGGGAGACTAATATAATAAAATTTGATGTATTTCCTATTATATTATTTCATACATTTTTATTCATGTATTGTTAGCATTAAAACAAAAAAATAATAAAAGAAAATAAGAATAATATTTAATAAAATAAAATTTTGAATTTTTTAATTACCCATTTACTACTGGTTTATCAGCAAGCTCAGTATTACATTCTGCAATAAAAAAGAAAAAAATAATTTACGTGTATAAATATTTCGAAATTACGTAAGTACATGTTAACATTAAAATTTAAAAAAATAACAGCATTGATTAGATCGTAAATATAAAAATTTACTTTATAAATAAATTAAAAAATATCAATTAAAAAGATTTGATGTCATACATTATTCAATTATATTCGTAATAATATTTACAAACCTTTTTTATCCGTGGATGTTATTTTATTTGTTGCTGAATATTCGATTGAGAGTTTATTAGTTTTTGATACATCTTGGATTTCCATTGTTTCCTAGAACAGGAAAAATTAAAAAATTAACAATTTATTAATTTCAGATGAATGAATTACTTTTATCAATGAGAAATTTTACTGTTCTATGCATTAAAACTTCTTAAAGTAAAAAACGAAATTTATGTTTTTTTTTCCAATTTAATAAAATATGAATTTCATTTCAATATTTTTGAGGACTCCGGAGTTTTTTTGCTATTGTCAGAGCTGTGACGGGAATGTTGAAAAAAAAATTTTCTCAATGATAATAGCATTTCCGTTTAATTCTTTTATTTACTTAATTATTAAATATTAATTTTTTGATTTTCTAACATATTCGATTGAATTTTATTCTTCATAAATTTTAATCAAAAAAAAAAAAAAATCGCTAACCCTTGATTAAAATTTCTTGAACAGATTGATCAATTTTAATAGACTTTGCAGAAATTGAAAAAATTCATAGAGAACAACACTTCATAAAATTTTTGGTTTTAATTAATTCGATAGTTTTTTAATTTTTTTAAAAATTAAAAAAAAACAATTTTTTTTAAATTTTATTTATTACATATTTACTAAATTAAGTAATCTTAAAGTTGACTGAAACATAAAAATGAATGTTAAAAATTTTTTCCTTTAATTGCTGAAAGTTTTATTTGAATTTTAAATGGTTTTGATTATTAAAACTTGTTAATTTATTAGACCTGATTAGATCTTAAAAAATTAATCTAGCTAGTAAGTGAAGAATATTTAAATCTAGTGTAAAAAAAAATTTTTTTTATTTCATTTTTTGAATAACTTGAAAAAATATTTAATCGATTGGTCTTGAAAAATCATAAAACTAAAATCAAATCTTGAACTTTTTTTATTGCTGCAAAAATTTTTAAAACTGATTGACGCGTTTGAGAAAATTGTAAAACAAAATTTTGATTTTCCACACATGTTCTAACGTTCTCTCAGTTAATTGAAAGTATTTTCTTAGACCTCGAAACTTTTCTTTTTTTTCAATTTTTACTACAAAAAATGAAAAAAAAAGATGTAAGGTTAAATTGAGTAAAATTAAATTTTGTATACAATTATGAGACACAAAAAATGTAATTTAATTCAGATTAAAAAATTTAATTATTGAAATTTTGAATAAAATCTTTTATCTAAATTTTAATAAAATTCAATTAAACAGGTAATTTATAAAAAATTGTTTTACTGATCAGATGAGTTTCTGCACCGATAGATTTATTGTACGTTTAAATAAAGTATAAAAAACAATCATTAATAAAAATACAAAAAATATATATTATTTTCTATTTACAAGTTCACAGTGGGTTAATACTTTCATATATTGGCATAATATAAAATTTCAATGTATTTGTTTTTAAATAAAAATAATTTTTTTTTAAATAAGCGTATCACACAATAGGCTAATTAATTAATACACTTTAGGATAATAAACAATTTGAGAAATTTGTTTACATAGATTTATAATAGTGAGTTCTTTGTTCACAAGTTATCTTAATTATAATTACTATTTACAGATTTATAAATATAATCAACAAGATTTTCTATCTCAATACTCACTTGTTATTAAAAATGTACAATATTCATTTTATAGGTCAATCCTACTGATAATTATGTATAAACAAAGTACTCATATTCATGTTTTGTCTTTATAAGAAAGATGAATGTTTGACGGAGATTGCGATCAAGACTATTGTCAAATGTGACGGCCCTGTTTCGACACTTTCACAGCATACACCGGGCAATAATACAATAGTTAAGTTATGATAATAACTACTTTATCAATACCACGATTCCTCTCTCCAATTCGGAATCAAAATCCAAAGAAATATACTACAGCGCTGCAAATGATACATGTATCTGTCGATATAAATATTAATTTCAAAGTCCTCATTATATTAAATGAAAACAAATAACACCAAATAATAATATTGAGTTAACAAATTAAATAGTATTGTGTATCTGTGTTAAAAACAGTCCGTGTTAAATCAACACATTTCACTGTGTTACTTAAAAATTTTGAATCGATGTACACATTATCGATATTCATCAAGTGTTAGTTTAAAATTAATACAAAATTTATATTGGAAACTCAATTGATAATCACGGAAAAATTATTAACAAAAATAAAAGTGAAATAATAGACATTTTATGAACGTCAATTTAACTTGAAAATTTGAATTATTGATGTGTCGATACTGCCATTCTAATATATCGTATCCCTCAAAATTTGACATTTTCACTTGTTTTGAAAAATTGAATCATTGTAACAATGTTCAGCTTATGTAAAAATTTTAGAGGTCAAATTGTTTATTTAATATTTTTAAATAAATATTCTAATATGTCGTATCCCACATTCGTATAGGTTCAGTCACGCTTAATGTTTTGAATTTTAAGTTAATTTTAAGGAAGCAGTTAACGACATGAGTAAAAATGTAATTATGCATAATTTTTTACTTTTCTTATAGCATATAATTAAAAATTATTTATTCACTACAAATGTCTGTATTTTATGAAAAACACGAAAATAAATTTGTAGGTTATACCAATGTAAACATAATACAAATAATTTTTCTTTTGCAACCGTGAAACGTTTTTACAGTCTCCTAAAAAATTTCCCAAATATTGTGCGAACCCTGCTTAAAAAATCCGATAGATTCTTATAGCTGTATGTATAAGGCCCTATATTCAACTGTAGCACTTCTCATATAACTCATTCATTCTTAAAAAATCTCTATGTGAATTTATGAGAATCAATTGGATTCTATGAGATTTACTAAACAAGGGAACATTTTTAACACTCAGATTATGTTGATTTTAACACAGTGTTTTTTACTTTGTGGTAAGGATCGCTCAACAAAAGTTTGCTTTGGTTTTGCCGTCTAATACCGGCAGTAGATTTTAGGCATACTAAATTCCAAGTTGCTGATCAGATTTCGGTTCAATTTAACGGCAAATATACGTCAACTTGTGCTGTCCAGTTTTCTGACTATACGATGATATGTATGAGTGCAATATACAGTGGAAATTGTGTGAGAGTTGACCGCAAATCTTGCTCTTCAGTTTTTGCTGGGATTTTGCTGTCCAATACCGAAAATTTTGAAATTATTTAATTTTACTTTTCTTTTAATTTATTAATCGCTGGTTATTACAGTAACTTTTATAGCTTCAAAGAAAAAGGATAAGACAAACTTTTTGCAAGATTATTATCATGTGAATCACACGATTATTTAAAATGTAAGAATATTAGAAAGGTAAAATTGTAAAATTTAGTTACGACGTCCCATCATTAATGAGGCGGGAGTTTCCGAGTTACAAAAAAAATGGAACAACCGTAGTGACTCACACAATCTTTTATCGAACATTAAATATTAAAAATAGCTTCTTTGTAATAAAAAATAATGTATTTACAGTAAAAACTTGTTGAATACTCCCTTCGAATTGTATAATCGTGGATAATTCTTGAAAATGAGTATTTATTTGGATCCTCTTTTTTTTTTAAAGCAAGTGGACACGCATGCGTTGTGTCTATAATACAAAACATCGAGATTATATGTAAAATTGTTTTAGCAAGAAAGTGAACTTTGGGTGTCTTCGGATTTTACTTCCACTCTGGGTATTCTATGTACTCAGTGCTGCCAGAACGTGCGATATTTTTACCCCCTCCTGCCATTACACTCAATGCTATTTCACCTCAGGAGGGGGTAAAAATATCGCACGTTCTGGCAGCACTGTATGTACTAAATATGGTTCATTCTCTTTCTAGGTTAAAAAAATTCAGTACAAAGTAGGAGCTTGGCTTGTCGGTGGAAGGGGCAAAGTTTTCGGAGGGAATGGATGAATAACAAATGGGCTGAGTATTTGAGTTTTTACTGAAATTGGGGTTTTGTGTGCGAGATCTATTTACATGTGTATATTTAAATAATATAGGGATTTGCGATCTTGCATCTGCGTGTGCATTTCCCATCTTGAAATTACGCAATTTTTTAAATTAAAAACACAATTTTATTGATCTTCGGATCACTATTTATTGCAAAGCCAAAATAAATAAAAAACTAATTATAGAATATTGTATATTAGTGTGAACTTTATAAAATTTATAAAACTATTAATTTTGTTAATCATAATTCTATAAAATATATATTAACAAAAAAAAAAAGTTTGGTAAATCCAAAAGAGCATGACTCTTAATGCTCATTTACAAAAATAAAAAAATGTACGATAAAAGTTTCAAGGACAATTTTTTTTTTCCTTTCTATTACACTAGAAATTCAAATTTCCCTCCGAAAAATAGTCAGCTGTATTTCTTCGCGCAGGCGCGACTGGTGTGACGAAAGTATATGTAAAAAACATATATAGATATACAAAAAATTAGTTGTTTATTTTATTAATTACAATTAAACGAGGCCGAATTTGATGGCCATTTATGACATACTTCTTCTTTGGCCCTAAAATGATAAAAAAAAAAAAAAGTGATCCAAATAATGGCTTTTTTCTCGAGTTTTTTTTTTCGGGTTACGGACACATTTTCTACTGCTTAACAGAAAAATTTTATTTTACATTTTGATGTTTTTTTAATTATTTAATACATCAAATTGGTCTTTATAAGTAATAAAATTAATCCTTATTAAATTCTCTATCCGATGATGTGTAACTTGGTTGATAAACAGTCGCGAAAAAGAGGCAAACTGAATTTTTCGATCGTAAAGCACACTCTAATGCTTTGCATTAAGAGTCGTGCAAAAATAAATTGTCATAATCTATATATTTTGTGATTTTCATTTTGCATTTCAAGTCTATGAAAAAAAAAAAAAAAAAATGTATACTTTTTTCTTAAATTTAAAAATCCCGCTTCAATTAATGCCCTCTAATGTCTAAAATCGTGATTTCAAACGTAAATAATCGATTGATCTAATGATTCGAGCATTAATGATCGATCGTGAATCGAATATCCTTACAATAATATTGTCATGGACCCTGATTATAACAGTAGTAACTAACGAGTGTAAATAATAGTATAGTGATTGAAAGTAGATTTAAAAATATCGAAACAGTCATTACAACAATAAAAGTTACAGAACAATATGGTTATAAGAAATTTTGACACTATTTACGCTCACGTTAATTTAAAATTTATCTGTAAGTAGAAATGAGACAAAAAAGTTGCATTAAAATATATACAAAAATATTAGATAAGATTTAGAAAGTATTTTTTTTTATATAAAAATTAAATTTGTTAATATTTTGAGTGATTATAATAATTTTCCAAAATGTCAACAATTCCCAAGTGGGAAAAATATAAATATGTTTATAATTTGCCATATAACGAACGTGTGGAGTTTTGTAATATTCTAAATCAAAACGATAAATGGGAAGAACTTGCAGGTAAGATTGATTTAAAAATAATTATTGCAATGTAAGAGAATTGAAATTAATGTTTTTATTGACATAAATTAGGTAGATGGATGCAGTATGACATGCTAATAATTCAAAATCTTAGAAGAGAAAAAAATCCTACCGATGAATTGTTAAATTTATGGAGTATTCACAATCATACAATTTTAGAGCTATTTGTTTTGCTCCAAAAAATGCAGCATTATCGTGCCATGGGTTTGTTAAAGTCTTTTGTTGAAGATAAATATCATTTTTTGTTAGATGAAGGAGAAGGAAATTTAAGATTGACTATCAATCGTGAAAAAAATTATCCGCCAGTAAATGAATTAAAAATTGATACTAAAAATTTTGATAAAATAACTTACCGTACTCCAATTGCACCTAAAGTTATTATAAAAGAATATAATAATAAAATAATTAATCAAGCTGGACCTATTAATTTATTGGAAACAGCTCCAAGCAATTCAAATAATCTTTTAGCCGCTTCACCATTAGTAGCTTCTCGAGTTTCACCAATTTTTAATCGCACTGGAATTTCTCAAAAATTAAATGCATTGACACTTAAAACGGAAACGACATTGCCCCAAATATCATTTGAAGAACTTACTCGCGCAACTGATGGTTGGAATCAGTTTAAGATTCTTGGTAAAGGTGGCTTTGGAACAGTTTACCGAGGTATAGATATTTTCTTGACATATAATTTATTATTTATCAAAATTACTAAAAAAGATTGGTTTTAGGAATATGGAAGAATACAGATGTTGCTGTGAAAAAAATAGAACGTCGAGGCCCAGAATCCGATGATAGTTATATAATTCAACTCCAACAATCACTTAGAGAAATAACGATTTTGAACTCTCGGCCACACGAAAATATACTGTCACTCTATGCTTTTAGTATTGGTGGCCAAGCACCATGTCTTGTCTATCAATTTATGATAAATGGTTCACTCGAAGATTGGATATTATTGAGACAGAGACCACAACCTTTAACATGGCTGCAACGACATGAAATAATTAAAGGTGTGGCTAGAGGTTTGCAATATTTACATACAATCGGGGAGAGGCCACTTATTCATGGTGATATAAAAAGTGCAAATATTTTGTTAGACAAAAATTTTGAACCAAGAATTGGTGACTTTGGCTTAGCACGAGAAGGACCATTAAAAGATTTTATGAAGGTAATTGCAACTTTATCGAGATATTTTTTTTTTCTGACAGTCAAATAATATATTACACACCTAGAGCAGTAAAGTAAGAAATGTCTCAGATCACATATAATCTGGGGCTTTCTTACTTCACTGCCCTAGGTGTGTATTATACTATAATTTTTCTTTAGCTATTATCCAATAATTTTTTAAAAATTCGTTTATGAAATAATATTTAAAATATTAGAAAAACTTTCAAAGTTATATATCGTTCAAGGTGAGCGTGCATAGTAAAAAATATTATATTAAACTATTTGTGTTAAAATTTCAACACGAAATTCGGGTAATACGAACAGTAAACATTGAACTATTTTTTGGTAGTAAACAATGTTTTCATTAGCCACGATTAAAAAAATATCATTAATATTTCATAGCAGTCGTAAATAGTACATCAATTAATTTCTTTAAAAAAAAAAAAAACACATTTTTATTTAGCGAAAACATGATTTTTACATTACATGAAATAATTCGAAAGTACAACAAAATCTTTTTGATTATTATGATAAACATTCTAACTTTTAGTAAATAATAAATACATTAATAATTCGAATTTTTAAGTTAATTTAACATTTATAAAATGTCCATTTCACTTTCATTTTTGTAAATCGATTTAAAATTTTAAAGTAACACAGCGAAATGTGTTGATTCAATACAAAAAATATAAGACAGATATACAATATTTTTTACTGTGTAAAATTATTTGAAAAACCCTTGTGTTATAAACATAAATTTGAAAAATGATCAAGATCATCATAATTTTGCCTTTATTGACTTTTTTTGTTTCAAAACTCCCGTTTTCGAAGTGGGCACAATGGGGTGACCTCTTTAAGTATAGTTATGTATTCAAGTATTATATTTATTACCTTGTTAATATATAAATTAATTTTTCAATATAGGTAAGTAAAGTACACGGAACAAGACCATATTTACCTGAAGAATTTCTGAAAGGAAAAATTTTATCAACTAAAGTCGACACCTACAGTTATGGAATTGTTTGCTTTGAATTAGCAACAGGTTTATCTGCTTATGATGACTTAAGAGTTGAAAATAAATTTCTTAAGGATTTTATTGATAGTTGGGACGATAAAGCCATTTTATTTTTAAAAGATAAAAAACCTGGTGATGAAAATGATAAAGTCTTCAGTAATTTAATTTTACTTGGTAAATGGTGCTCCAATAGATTAGCTAAAGATAGACCTGAAATGGAGCTTGTTTTTAAAAAATTGAATAGTATATAGTTACAATCCTATAATAAAATTTCGATGAAATATATGTGATGCCAAACTATTCGTAACGTGATTGGTCGAAAGCAAAAAAATATATGCAAACGACACAAAAATATACATGAAAATAAATATATGAAAAATGACACGCGCGCGAAACATGTACGCTAGTTATTAGTTATATTATATTGTTTATGAAAAAACATGTGATTAATGTAGAAAAATAAGTTAGAAAAAAATCTAACTAAAAAAAAAAAATTCATAATGAGTGCGATTTAATATGTAGAGACTAAAAATTAAAGATCACATGAAAAATCTACAGCCAGATTTAAAAAAAAAATTATTTCAAAGATGAGCTCTTCATCCAAAGGTTGACTGGTCGCTTTTTGAATTTTAGAGTTTTTTTATAAATTTAACATAGAGACGTTTTTTAATATGATTAAAAAAAAAACAAATAGACGGTTTTTAATCTCACAATTAATTAAGAATATTAATATAAAAATAAATCATTATTTTGCTATGACATAATTTACACATTTATGCTAGCCATTTTATATAGAAAATATAAGATTTTGTCAGAAGTATTCCTAATAATCGACTATGTTTAGATGAAAGAATTTAATAAATAATAATTATTATTATATATATTTGTCTATACACTAAATGAAAAAATAAAAGAAAACAAAACTTTTTATAAATAGAGTCAACATTTTTTTAAATATATTAATAAACAATTTCTGTGATATGAAAATAAAATAAAAATAACAATTTTTAACGGTACAAGTTTAAAAAATTATGAAATATTTACTATTGTACTATATGTCAATATAATGTCAATAAATTTATTATAAAATAATATAATACTTCTTATACTGTATGCTTAAAAGTATACAGAGAAACATGTGACTCAAAAATACATGAAATAAGGATAGAAAATCCATAAAATATTATTATGCTAGTCTACCAAACTTGAAACAAGCCACTTTCTTTTTTAATTAGTGTAACTTATACTTATAATATTCGTAGTCTGGCATAACAAAAATTAAAATCATATTTTAAAAACCGAGTTGTGTAATTTATGAGAATCATTACTCCGTATAAAAAATTTTGTAATGGTTAATTTTATTTTTATATTCTAGTATAACATTTTCTATCAATCTGTTTTTAGTTTTTATAATGTTAGGATAATAAAAATTAGTAAGTAAGCTTTTATTCAAGTCCTTGGCACGATCACTGGTTCTCGCAGTTCGTTAGCGAATCCTCTATCCACATAGCCGTTAAACCTCAAGTGAAATTGCATTTTATTTACACGTATTTATCGAGTTATCGTTTGTTTTATGTATTTAAATATTAAAAACTGTAGTAAAACAAAAGATCTAGTGCCCAATTAGGGAAGTAGTACCCGATCACTTCATGTATTTGTACATCTATATTGAGTAAAATTTAGTACATTTAGATGTATCAATATATAAGAGATTGGATACTAGTACCCTGATTGGGTATTGTGTCTTTTACCTTACATGTAGTAAGAATCGTTATTCTTTTATAATATTTCGCCTATAAAAAATGAAAATCTTTAAGTTTATTTGTATAATTCTTTTCAAAAATACAGTTACTATAGAGCAGCCAATAGCTGCGCTCAAATGAATTACTATAATTGAGTTATTGAAAAATTAATATTGGATGCATCAAATATTGATTAAACTATAAATTTATTATCGAATTGTGAATAATTTTTACTTAAATTAAATAAATATAATAAAATATTCTGAAAAGTTCATTGTTTTTTTAAAATATTAAAAGTTTTAATCATAAAATTACAAATAATAAAAATCAGCTGGTCATAATTTGTAACTCATAATTAATTTTTTAAAATCTTTAATATTTTTTACAAAATAATAATAAAAGTTATAGAAATTAAAGACTACATATTACTATGCTAGCCTTAAAATTTTATCGATTTATTATTATCTGATATATAACAATTTTTTTCAATTCTTGAGCAAGTCTGCTCTCAAGATCGATAGGTGCTAGCGTCTTTTTCTGTACATGTCTTGCAGCAGATACTTGTGACCAGATTTAAATTGCCAGCTTAGTGCAAACCTTACACAAGAAATTTATGCTAGATTATAATTCAATTCTGGAGGAAGACTATAATTGAAAATAGTTGTGCATGGCTTGCTCAAGTATCTACTGTAAGTTATACTGGTGCAAGAAATGCGCCAGACACTTTTTCATTGCACTGTGTTCAAAATATTTTTAATACTCTTGCGTACAATACTATGAGCAAGACATATATAAATCTTGACATAGGTTTCTTGATACATGATCTTGCGAAAGACACATACGTAGAAAAAGACACTAGTAGCTAGGGGTCTTGCTCAAAATACTCTAGAATCTTGCTCAAACACGTGTTAGTAGGGTATGTATATGCTATCAAAATGTACGGCTAAAAATTCTTTCAAGTATTTTATTTTTTGAAAAATTCTTCGGCCCGTTTTACCTTGTGTAGTGAACCCTGGGGATATTTGCAGAGTTTATACTGCATCAGAAAGCATAATTTAGGCAATCTGTGATCCTCAAATTCAATAACTATTTACTATTTTAACAATTATAATTTTTACAAGTTTTATAGTTGTATATAACATTTTACAAAATAACAAATTACTAATAAAAAAATATAGTATTAAAAGTTATGTAACATGACAATTTATAATATTTTTTTAAAAAATATCTTTACGATGTAATTTCTTGAGCACTTGTGCTAAAATTATTTTTTAAACGGTCAAGATACTTTTGACGACACTCCATTTTATCAGCAGGTCTGTTATAAGGCAGCCATACTGGTTCGCCAACAAAATAACGTTTAGCTTTTATATAATTCTGTTTAAAAAAATTATAAACATTAAAATATTTATCCACAAAAATAAATAAATGAAAATAAGATTTTTAATGATTTACATTTATATCAAGCGTGAATCGGTGATATATTCCACTGGGGATAATAATTAAATCTCCAGGTTTAACTTCAATTCTAATCCATTCATCATTTTTATCTCGAACATCAAAATATCCTGATCCGCTCAATACTAAACGAATCTCTTCATCAGTATGAAGATGTTCAGTGAAAAAAGTTTTCAACTATCAAAGAAACAGAAAAGTTATCGAGAAAAAGTTAAAAAAAATGATAATTATATAAATGTAATACTTTTTTTTCATAACTATCCAAACATTCTTGAGAACACTCAATCTCATCCTCATATGAATATCCCCTTTTTGATCTTAGTTCTTGTAAAATTTTGTCTTTTTCATAGTTTTGTGGATCAATCTGAAATATTTCATGAAAATAAAATCAAAACATACAAAATTGAATAATAAAAAAATAGTAAGGATTGTTATATATTAAGTAAATAATAAATAAATAAAGTCAACCTTAAAATGTTCTACTCCAGTGAGTTTAAACAATTCAGATAAAGAAACATACTTCGGAGGTATTCTATGATGTTCTAAACGTTGATCAATACAACTATCGTCCATATACCAAGCTCGTACCATTTCACAGTTATTTTTTATTTTAAAATAAAACAAAAACCAATAATTCAACAATTACGACGTTAAAGATCAGCCGTAAAAAAATTTGCGGTTATACGCAGTATAAGATATATATGACTACTTATAGTTTGATAGATTGATTAAAACTGGTAAGAGACTTTTATTTTATTAGTATGCCTAGATAAAACGCAATTGCTGCGTGTACTTTGACTACATCTATATCATTATAGCTCACTTAACTATATTTATACGTTTATTGTTGATTTTCAAAAAAAGTGCTGATTATTCTATATCAATTAATTTTTATTTACGAAATGATAACATAATATGTACATAATTATATAAAAATTGAAGCAGTTAATACTTCTACATGGATTTTATATTCAAAATTTACTAATTCCATGAATCTCTACGTAGATGTATATATATATATTATTTTTATTTATGACCAGCTATAGCTGTGATTATTCACTCAATATTATCGTTCTAAAACCAAGAGTGTTACGAGTGTATTATTTTACCATACATTTAATGTGTTCCATATTTAATGCCATAAGCCAAACTATAGTTTTTTGTAGTCACGACAAATTTCACGGTGTGTTGAATATCGATAGTTTGCTTATGGCTTTTCAATGTTATTTGGCGAGTATGCTAATTTCGACTTACATTCTTGGTTTTAGAGTGATATTTTGATTCTAATGGTACTATTTTATCAAAGATTTTTGAAGTTATTAAATCATAAAATCTCAATCAGTCTTACTATTTTTAATTTCAATTAGAATCGAAATATTTATTCAACAACCAAGAGTTTATCTCAGTTTATTTTTAATTACCTCGGTAATTGCTAACTTTTTAAAATTATTTTTAAGAGTGATATTTACGAACTTACTTAAATAACTTTATATATTATATTAAGATTGTTTGTGTTTCTTGAGTCAAAATATTAGACGTAAATTGAAAGTTTTCAAGATTTTGAATGTAAATTGAACTTTTTGAACGTAAATTGAAGGTTTTGAGCGTATTGAACATTCAAAACGAAGGTTCAAAGTTTTTATAGTACCTAAAATGTAATTTGCGATAAAGCTAGATGCTTTCTTTTCCCGATCTCTTTCCTTCCTTATAGGCCAGTCATTATCGCTTGAGTTGAGTGGACTTCTGATAAACTTAAGTAAACACGGTTTTATGTGGCACTATTATATTCTATTTTGTAGTAAAATAAAATCTGATAGTGATGAATTATAAAATCCAATCATTTTTAAGTTTTCAATCAGCGATGAATAATAAAAAATCAGCAAAATCTCCTAGGGTTCTAAAATTTCCATTTTAGCAAACAAATTCCCGCCTATCTGCTTTGCTACGTTTGAGAATGTTTCTACGCTCGTTGATTAAAAATTTGATCCTCAAAAGACTAAGACGAGGATCAGAGATATGAGCGGAGAAATCGCGTTAGCATGCATGTTGAGATAAGAGTTAATTATGGGTTTCCTCAAAAAGTTGATCACACGAGCGTTTTCCAAAGTCGTATATACTCTGACACGGAAAATAATTTTTTGAGTAATGATACTTTCCGGAATCATTAATATGCTTATATTTTGTTTTTGTAAGTCTAAATAGAATTTAATTGCGTTTCGGATTCGTGATAGTCCAATCTACATTTTGAATAAGATAAAAATGGCCAATTTGAGTTTTTAACGTCCAAAACATTAAATTTACGTTTAAAACGTTCAATTTATTTCAAAACCGTTAAAACGTTCAATTCACGTCTGATAATTCGACTCGGGTTATGTTTCAAAAATTTAACATTCAGATTTTGAAAGGGATTCCAAATGGAAAGAATGCACAGTAAAAAATATTGCACATTTAGCACAAAAACGGTCCGTGTTAAATTTTTTGTGTTGATTATTTTGTGTCAAATACATAAATCCAAATTATCAACACTTATTAAGTGTTACTTTAAAATTAACACAAAATTTATATTCGAGACTCAATCGATAGTCACGGATAAATTACAAAAATGAAAGTGAAATTAACATTTTATAAATGTCAATTTAACTTGAAAGTTTTAATTATTAATATGTTTAATTTACCATTTACTGAAAACTGGAATGTTTATTATACTAATCAAAAAAAAATTATATTTGTTCATAACTAATCAAACCAAAATTATATCATCCAAGAGTGAGATTGCAAAAATAATAGTATTTTACACACCAAGGGAGGAAAGTAGAATATTTCAAGCCGTGTGTGTAATTATAGCCTACCCGAGCCGAAGGCGAGAGCGTCAAACACACGTATTGGGACATCCTAGCTTCCTCCGTGATGTGTATACTATTTTTCCATAGCTTGGTACCTGAAAGTTTAAATTTTTGCCTCTGTTTACGGCGAGAGTAATATATCCGCTAGTTTTTACTATTTGTTTCCTCTTAAGAGAAAAGAACGACGTTCCTTCCTCTAAACAGGGCATAAATTTAAACTTTCGACGCAGATATGGTGAAAACTCATTGAGAACCATTTCATATCTATTATATCTCGATCAGGAAAGCTGGATTGCGATAAAACACATGAAGATAGAAAACACAAAAGTTTTGAGAACAATTTAAAATGTTACTGAGAGAACCACGATCTACTAAAGTGATTTAACATTCAAACAAAAATTTTAGGTTTTAATTATTTTTTAAGTATTCCCTTAAAAAAAATTAATTATCTAAATGGACCCGATTTAATCAATTTTCGGTCTCATTCAAACCTATGAATTACTGCTGAAATCAGCTTAATTAGTTCGTTTTTTCAAGAGTTTTTGTAACGGAACGCATTTTTAGTCATGTATTCAAGCTCTTTAGTCTTGAAGCCGTCAACCGTTCCCTAATTTTTTCATTCTCTCAAAATTTTATGATTTCCAATCCCGAGAAATAATTTTTTTGATACCTCAATAATTAATTAAAGTAGAGCTTTGAAATGTCAACCTTTTTCTCTTAACAGTACCAATCCCGAATATATATATATATATATATATATATATATATATATATATATATATATACAAGCAATAAATGTAACATTTACGTGCATCGCCGTACACGGAGAAAATCGGACTGAAGAATACTTCAAAAAATAGAACATATAAATGAGTTTTTATGATAGCATATCAGATAATAATAAATGAGCATAATAATTGTAGTACTAACATAGTAATTTTTAAATCTTTGATCTCTTATGTAAATTTTTATAACCTTTTATAATTATTTTAGAGAAAATATTACAAAGATTTAAAAAAATGAATGCTCTGATTAAAAACTGATTGAAACCAATGAATTCTGATTGAAAGTCTATCGGATTTCAATCGGAATCAATCGGATTCAATCGAAGTCAATCGGATTCAATCGAAGTTTTTAATCAGGGTGATAAGTAACACTAATTGCAAGAAAAGTGACCTGTATCAAGTTCGGTAGACTAGCATAATAAAATTTGATGTATTTTCTATTATTCTTCACGTACTTTTGAGTCTCATTTTTCTCCGTGAACGTAAAACAGAAATATGTTAAAAAATTTTGTAGGCATGTTTGCATATAAAATTTAATAAATGCAACAAAATCTATGTTGACGTTTATAAAATGTATCTAAAATATATTTAGTAAAAAAAAACAAAAGAAAAAAAAATTTCACACCTATACTTTGGATGTGACATTTATATATTTGTATGCCGGATATATCTTTTTAACATATAAACTATTGTACCCAATGATCCCAACTTTGTCGAGTAATCAATTGCACTCTAAACTTACCAATATGATGTATATATAAAATATCTATAAATAAACTTAATTAATAAGGTTTTTTAGCTAAACAAATCTGTTTTTGAAGTTATCTTTTTAATTGCGGGTAAGATTCGGATTGCCGTATATTGACCATATCCAAGTGGTATTTTCAAGTCCATACTGTCTCTTCTTCCGTCAGTATTTTGTTCAGTTTGTTGATTTAATATCCATAGCATTCCAATTAATGATAACAAAAATGTTGTTACCCCAGCTATTGCAAAAAGGCAAATCATTACTGTTTGCACGATGGGTCCGATTTGGAGTAACAACTTTATTGTCATTAAAAGTTCAGAACTAATTGATGGAATTTCCTGAAAATTAAAAAGAAAAAATCATCATTTTTAACTTTTATTTTCAAAAATTAAAAATTTCAATAGCACTTTTTTTTGTTTCTATACGTACTAAATCAGTCCAAAATAATGGTATTGTAAGGTCACTAAACGCTTCAATCCTACTGTTATAGCTTATTTTCTGCATTACAAGATTTGTTTGTATTCTTGAATTTACTTTTATAGGAATGCCAATTGACTGAAAAGGAAAACAATTTTATTAAAGTTTTTAACTTTTAAGGGTACCCATCATGTCACATATAATTTTTAAAAAATTATGTACAGTTATCAATTATAAGTTTAACGAAATTCGTTAAATAGATTTTAGTGAAATCTTCATGTTAAAATTATAATTCAAAATGTCAAATTTTGTAAGCTAAAATTTATTTAACAAATTTCGTCTAACTCTTAATTTATTTACAACTATAATTAATTTTTTTTAAATTATATACTCTTACGAAAATATAACTACGTTCTCTTTTTTTTAACTATTGCTTTAATTTTTTATACACCTCGAACGCGAAGCAGAGAGGTTGGACTCTACTGTCAATATGTCAAAGTCACACGATTCACACACATTAAATCTTGTTTATTACTTTAATAATGCACAAGTATGTCATAAAAAGTACATTAATATTCAGAAGAAACACTAATAAACAAATTTTTCGTTTTCTTTTATTTATTTGTGCAATACGTATTATTATGAAAAAAATTCCAATAAAAAGTTTTAACGTCGCCGTGCTCTAGCCTGTGGTAAAAAAATGTTTGTCAACATGATATCTCAAGAACGATTTGACGAAAATACCGATTTTTTTTTTTTTTTTTTTTTCATTATCTTCTAAAGAATGCAGTACTGGTTCCTTTCGAAAACCGCTTCTCTAGTCCTTTCCGTTTTTTTTTTTTTTTTTTTTTTTTTTTTTTTTTTTTTTTTTTTTTTATTACTCATGTAGTATCAGTACTATCTTAATGCACATACTTTTATTCGACAAATAGCTGTTTGTGTATTCAACTGTTACTTTAACTTTTGCATGTTTTAAACGATGATTTGCGTGCGGCAATCACTTGCCGTAAAGAAGAATCACCGATCTCATACCGACAAGAGATATTCCGTGTTATGTAGATTAAATTTTTATTTTGTTTCTTCAGACGGAATACAAACTTTTATAATTAATAAGAGTATTTTTTAAATAAATTTCTTAAATAAAGAAAAAACGACCCGAGAGCTAAATACGTGGACCCGCCACAGTGGCAATAATCTAAAGTATATCTGCCTGAATCTAAATTTTTGTTTTTGTTAAAGATTATTTTACATTGGCATCAAATTAATTATTTTTATAATTTATATTCAATCCAAATATTTGTTAGTAAATAACATTTAAAATAACAACTTCATTATGATTCGAAGTTAAGCAAAAAATTAAATGTTGTATTTAAATTGAATTATCCTAACCGGTTGAAGTATAACTCTTGTTTGATGTTTCTCACGGATTGGTTGAAGACCTTCAACATCTTTTAAAAGGCTCGGATCAGCATCCAGGAAGTGTGGTAATGACACTGCGGCTGGTATGTCTTAAAAAAAAAAAAAAAAAAAAAAAAAAATTAATTTTTAAAAAATGATTAAGTCTCGAATAAAATTTATAAAATATTTTAATAGAAGCTATAAAACCAAGTATTTTTTTCGACTTGTATTGGAATAAATAACGGTATATTGTTTTTTTATCAAAGATGCACATATTTTATTTTTAAAAGCCTTGATTTTCAAAGGTCATCGTTCAATGTTATGTTGTTTTAACTACTTTTTTAATTTCGTAAAATAAATATTGATAAAAGAGAGAAAATGTAAATATTATGAAATAATTATCTACAAATGACTTTTATTTAATATATATAATTCATTGAGAAAAAAATACGTACTATAGTAGCAGGGAGTAAGATCAGAGAGACCTTTTTTTAAACATTTTTTCATCTTACGGCAGTAGCATTCATTATCGGGATTCATATCAGGTGGGTCAAGAAAATTGTCCGCCAGCGAGTACTCCCATCCCGTAATCCCTGAAGATGTTGTTACTTCATTTTTGTAGACTATCGGAAGTGCTCGACAGAAAGCTTTTCTAAAAACTCTAAATACTGCATTTTTGTCAAGATTAGTTGGAAAAATAGTGCCTTCGGTAGCTCCTTCGATCCGATTACAAATTGTATTACTGCAATTCATTAAAAGTTATATAAATAATATTACGTAAAGATAATATATTATTGAATATTTTACCCAGAAATCGTTTCATTGCCTTCCTCTTCTTGATAGCCCCAGTTTGGTAAACCAGGACTTCCATTATAACGCTGAATACTCAAATAACGACCATTTTCGTCCGACATGTTTTTATTCTTTTTAATATTAACATTTACCAAATTATCGCCCTCATCATACATCTGTCAAAATAATAAATTCAATTTAAATAAAAATAAAATCTTTATGAAGTCCTTATGTTCAAAGTTCGTTCAAATATATATGTAAATGATATACCCGTTTCCTAGACATATTATATGAGTAAATATTCTTAGCCTTAAGTAGTTGAAACAAACTTTGCATTTTTTGTTTTTGAATTAATAAAAGTGAAGGATAATGGTGAAATCGAAGTAATACAGGTAGTGAAAGGTAATACAATTTATCGCAGCAAAACACATGAAACATATTATGTATATGTGTGGATGCAATAAATATCAACGGGATTAACCGCATAATTGGGATTTTCCTTACTTTTAATTTAAACTTCAGTGAACTTTATTAACACAAATATATTTTTACTTAAGAATTTTCAAATAATTTATAGTTAGTAATTTATTGGTTATTTACTCCGATATTATATTATTTGTAATTATCATTTTAATGAGGATAAATTATTTTACAATGTATCTTCTACTCATTTGTGATTTTTAAAACAATATTTTAAATACTGACCCTATCGAGCAGTCCAAATTTTTTAAAGTTAATAAAGTTTGGAACAATACCACTAGCTAAACGAACTAGTGGATCTTCATATCCCCAAAGATATTCATATACAGTCATATTGAGAATAGGTTTAGTGTCTAAGAAATTAGTCAGGTGTGTTAATGGATAGTTAACAAAGAAACTGGCGTCGTAAAGTGCTGACGAGACTCCCTGCAAAAAAAAAAAAAAAATATAAACATAAAAGCATATAATTAAATATAATAATATACGCTTATTCACTCAAGAAAAACTTGTTTTACTCCTCGTCACGATTTACTCCTTTTGTATTTTAAGTTACTTTTGTAAACGAATATAAATAAAATATATTTAAAATGGTTATAGCACATTACTATATTTATTTACTTACTGGAAAGGAAGAAAACGTTTAAACTTGTCTACATGTTATAATTTACTAATTATCTCATTTATTGAAATCAATAAAAGTGAACTGAAGTAATATATATATATATATATATATATATATATATATATATACAGGATCAAGGTTTAATAATAACTAGTGGCATTATAAATGTATAAATGAGATCAATGACACCCGAGTCAAAATTAAAAAAGTAGTTTGAGCATCAAAGGCCTCAATTCTTTTGATGTTGGATTTGTCACTGAACATAATATGTTGTTTGAGTTCACAATATCCTAAAAATCCCTTATGAAGGAGTAAATCACCATTTTAAAATGATATTTTAACCCTCCAACGTCTACCATACTTTTAATTTATAACTTCGAATCAAATCAATTCTTTATCATAAGATTATTACAACAAAAGGTGCTTTCTAAGTAGATTAAGATATTTCTAAATGAATGTGAGCGTTCTATTCTCTAAAAGTGAATAAGCGAAATTCACTAGCAAATAGTAAATATTCACTAATTTTCACTAACTCAGTTTTAGAGAATAGTAGCAGTGTGGCAACGGGCATATGCTTCATTTCGAATCCCAACGCCAGCAGATTATTTTTCAACAATATCTTTCAAATTCTTCAGCAGTTTCCATTTTCGAGTACATCACTCGTATTTATTGTTCACATAAAATAGTTAACTATTTATAATATATTAATAAGTCAAAGATTCTAATTATTCGATTCGAATTTCGAATTGATTATAGTATAATATTCGATTCAACACTACTCGCATATTTTTAATTATTATTATTAAGAAATTCGATGTTATCTTTTTTAATCTTACAATAAAATATTTACACGCTGAAAAAAAAGTGCTAACTATTACCATCTTGCAATAGGGAATGATTACCATCTGTATGTGGTAGTCATTATCATGCTTTTATGTTAACTTTTTTTTTCTCGTATATCAATAATTACTATTGCCGATAGTAATGGTTACCATCTAGATCGCAATATTTCTTATGTCTGAAAAATTTTTAATTTTGCCTTCTAAGATAGTAATGATTATCATCACGGATAAGAATGGTTACTATCTAGATACGAATGCTTACCATCTTCGATAAGAAAAGTTAACATAAAAGAATGAGAATCATTAAAATGTACGGATGGGAATAGTTACTTCGTTAAGATGGCAAATATTACCACTTTTTTTTCAGCGTGTATTACTAAAAAATTATTTGTAAAATTTTTAAATTTCAAAATTTTTTCGATCATGCCGGCCATTTTTTAATAATGGCCCCCTTTTTCCTTCTTTTCTTTTATCTATCCTACGCGATCCGATGAGAATCTCTTCCACCATAAAAATGAAGGCTCTAGAAAACCCGCATGAAATAAATGTATATTTTTATTATACATACGAAAATATATTATTATGAAAAACGGCAATAATTTATGTATGTTTGAATATAATGTTCATATAACTTGAAAATATACTTTTTCTTATAACATAAACTATAAAAAAAAATATAAATTTTATTATGAAACATTGTATATTTTAAAATATAATTTGTCGGATATAAATTATAATATAATAATTTATAATCGAGACATATAATATAAAATATAATAAATGCTATATAAAAAAGTAATAATAAGGGGAAATGAATATTCAATATTTCTGTTTAACTGAGGAAAGAAAATGAATCTACTGATTAATAAATAAATATCTAGAAAGATCAGATATCTCAGTACATATTAATCAGATCTGATCAAAGATGTTGGTGTGCATTTCAATCAGGTGATGTCAACGCATGACTCTTACTATGAAAAACTGCATTAGACTTTTTTGGGTTTAAAAAATGATATGGGAGGAATGAACCTTTTGGACTTAATTTTATTAGTCGATAATATATAGCTTATATATTAATATTATAAAATTATTTATATGTACATGATGTAAGTTTTAATATATAGAGTTCATATAGCTTGAATATATGCCAACATATAATATTATGTATCATATTCGTAAATTTTGAAAATATATAATTATATAATTAAAGCGGAACAAAAATAGTTATTTCAATATATATAATTTCTCATATAAATAATTATAAATAAACTGTGTTATATTATTCCATATAATTTTAGGATATCAATTTTTTTTCATGCGGGAATTTTATCATTTTAAAATGATAATTTAAAATACAAATCATCATAATCTAAAATGATAATTTCAACCTCTCCTTGTTCTCATGTAAGATTTGGAGGCTTAAAGTACTTTTTTAATTTTGATTCGGGGCATTTATTAGAGTTTTTGATAGATAAAATTTGACTAAAATAGTTTTTAACTGCAGATTAATTTTTATTAGATAGTTAATTATGTATATTCATTTGGTATTAATTATTTGCTTATTATTAGATAATCTTACCAAAAAAGGAATGTTGGTAACAGTGACTATATCTTTTGTAGGATCACCTATTGACATATCTGGACGATAAACAACTGTTCGCTTAGGTATATAGGAGATAGTACCGTTATCATGCCATAGGACCTTGGTATTTTCTAAAATCTCCCTGTTTATGAAGAATCATTAAGTCAGAAGATTTAGATCCAATTAATATTTCATTTTATTTTATAGTACGTACTGGTAAACGTAAGGTCCAACTTCTTGGACTCGTAATTTTTCTTCATTATTCAAAAATGCTTCAGCATTAGTAATATTAAATACGTATACTTTAAGGAATACATCAACTGGTGGTTTTCTCCACATAAGAAAAACTGTTGATGTTGGTGTCATTGTTAATTTCTATAAATTTACATTAGTTACTTTATATATTTGAGAATGTAATTCGTAGAGAAAAACAAATATTATGAGCAATCCACTTTAATGTTTGAAAAATTATATCGGTGCATTCAGATGAAAAATCACAAGATATTAATAGGGATATATTTTTAAATATCTTTTATTAAATTTTTTAAGTATAGTTTGACTAATAAGAATGCATTATAAAAATTATTATAACAGTCTGTACAAAGCATAAGCAGCAAGATTAACGATCACACAAAGATGTAGACAACTAAAACTCTGGTTGTCCAGTTTTTTTGCGCTTATATCTCGTAGAAAAGAGAAATGAATACGTTTGTTTCGATACTCTATTACATTTAAATCTGCTCAGACCTCGATTTTTATTATAAAATCTTTTGGCAGCCAAATCATTTCAATCTCTTTAATTCTTTTAACGATTATTGTTAACAAAAAGCTTATTATCTTTTACTTTCATTACTTTGATTTCTTGCTGCCTAATTTAAATGCCAAAAAATAACATTGTTTAATTTAAAAATATATCCTTATAATAGACTCCACACTCATAGAGCAAAAAGTCTAAGCTGACTTGCAGGTTCAACCGTTTTTTAAAGTATAATTTCCTCAATCGATAATATAAACTTACCCATTTAAAAATGATATTAATTGGATCTAACGCGTAGATGGTACATGATAAAATACTGCATATGATGCCAACCATAAAAATAATAAGACATTCTGAAATAAAATATAGTTATTAATAGTTTATTGATATGTAAAATATTATCGATAAATTATTAAAATCTAGACAAAAGTTTAGAAAATCAAAAAGTGCACACTTCAAATCCTCATTTTGAAGTAAAATATTTTACATTTCGTCATGTATTCGTATCGTACTTAGTTACATACGTACTAATAAAGTTGCTGCTAAAACTCTAAGGACACGTAACTTTTTTAAAAAAATTTTTGTTTTATCATCACTTATGAAAAAAAGTATATTATTATTATGCTCCTAGCACACAGAAGGACTGATGCTCATGATATACATCAGAAATTTGGTAAAATATATTAAGGGCATGGCCTATACGTATTTATTGTGAGTGAACAAAAAGGATGGAAAAAGTGATATTCCAATGAGTTTGATTCTAAAAAATTTTGGATTAATTAAAAAAGGAATCGTTGCATTGTTCATGAGTTATCTTGCTAATGTATAGACATACATATAGAAAACATAATTTTTCCTTATAGTCCCTGCTTCAAAGTAATATGCGTATAATATTATTCAAGTTCACGACATTAGATTAATAATAGATACGATTTAATAGGAACAAAACGTTCTGAAATCACTAATCGTTTCGAGACGACTATAGAACTCCACAAGCACGTTCACTTATCAAGTGTGCAATAATTGTAAAATAATCTCAAGTAAATGCCAAGTATAGAGGATAAATGTGATTACACTAATACTATTATTACCTTGGATTGAGACCATTCACCCAAGACAATTTATTAATTCTTAAACTATAATGATAGCAAACACAATCATAATTCATTGACTTATTCAATTGATACTTGATCGTCGTCCTAAGTGAATAAACGCACTTGTTTACAATCAAATAATTTGTCATAAAAAAAATAGTCACAACTGCAAAAAAAACTTTATTATTGATTGATGATAGTAATGAATGCTCGGCAGTTGTGAAACGTCAAATCTTATAGGCAAGAAAACTTCATTCAATAATTTATGTACTTCGGACAATATTTAAATACAACCCATTAGTATTCCGGAACTTTTATCCTCATTAATCAAATTATTTATTATCATTCAAGGCTAATTATAAGATTAAAAAAAGTAAAAAAAAACGGAGCATATTTAACGATTTTCCATCGCGAAACGTTCGTGCGTCCCAGTTTTCTGTTTACCTTGACTTACATTTATTGTGACACAACATTCCCAATCACTAGGAATAATTGGTGATAAATAAAAACTTGTTAAAGATCCATCATAACTGAATAATCACAACATAAATAGGAGCAAAAAATTATTTTTTCATCGATAAAAAGTCAACAATACACAACAACAAATTTAAAAAAAAATTATATTAAGAGCACTAACGATAAATTTCAACTACATAAAAATACCAAACGGCAAGAAAATGTTTCAATAGTTTTTTTCAATTTTAATTTTATTGTAGCTATAAATAAACAATATATTATGCTAAACTAATCGTGAAACGAATATGGAGCTTTGGATAGACGCGTCAAGCAACGAGACCACCAAAAAAATTATTATTCAAATTATAAACTTAGTTATTGTGAAGGAATATTACTTCTGTAATTCATAGAGTAATTACAAAATAATTAACCTTTTGTAAATTCTAAAAAAAAAATCGGCTACACAAAAGCCCTTAATTGCAACTTATTTCTTCATCATGTATCAAGATGATACAAATATAGTTATTATATAATTATAACTATAATTATAGGAAATAAGAGTAAAGATAGAATTCATCACTCGAATCAAAGTATTGATTTTTAATTGAATAAATGGATAATATGTAATAATACTAATATTCGATTTATATATATATATATATATATATATATATATATATATATATATATATATATATATATACATTAGACTGATCCAAAAAAATCAACTTTTTTTTTCTCGAAACCCGCTATCAAATAATCGTAAGGAGGTGAAATAAGATGTCTGTTAAAGGTGAGCTCCTATTAATATTTAGATGTCGCTAATTGCAATTTTCTATTTCCATTTAAATAACATGCGGAAACAAAAAATTGTAAATTTAGAATTTCGTACCGCGGCAATGGCTCATTGTACAAATAAGCTCAGGACATAGTTTCGTAGGGAATTGAACGCTCTACAAAAAAATTCCCTTATTATTTTTTGATAAATTCATCTTTTCAAAAGTTATTGGAGCTTGAAGTCAAATTTATAGTAATTTTTGAGATTTTTTTACTTTTCCAGCGAAACTATCAGACTTATCCCAAAATATTACGAGATATTTTTTTGTAGACAATTTTATTTCTTGCAAATTATCTCTGATAAAATTTTTTTTAATTCCGTATTTTTTTTTAGTTATTTTCATTTTAATGTCAAGCCATTTAAATGTCAAGCGATATAACAAACAAAATATTTTTACTCCCGATTAACACATGCAACTTCTAATACTTTATGTGTAAATGATAGTTTTCGATAACTTTATCATTTTTTGTATCAACTATAGTCGGGTAGGTTCCGCAAATACCATTGGTTCAAAAGTTTATATTCATATACGTGTATATACGATATAACACGCAGTTCTTCTGCGATAGTGATCACAATTCTACATACCGATGTTAATCAAACTTCGTATAAATTACTTTTTAGTTACAGAGCTCATCTCAGTTCGAAGATGAGCTAAATCAGCCAGAAAGTTAATAAACTATGGTTGCTTAAAATTTTTTCATTTTTCGAAAAAATCGACTTTTGCTGGTTTATGGTCGAGTAACTTCTGAACTTAAAAAGTTAATCTATTTCGGGTGATTGCATCCTTCGATTTATTCAATTCGATTTGATTGGTGTTACTCTCTAAACCTGAAATAGTGAATTATCACTAATTCACAGTGTATTCACTATTTGTCACAGCTAACAGTCGACCACTTGAAATTAGTACATATACACTTATTTACGCAGTGAAATGATGCACTTATGAAAATAGTGAAATTCACTGTAGTTATTAGTAGTAAATAGTTCTAATGATAATTACTTATTAAAAAGTAATGTTTCAAATCTACTGTGAAAAAAGTAAAATTTTCACTATTTATACATAAAATTCACTTTTTTCCAGTGAATTAGTTGATCACTGGGAAAAACAGTGAAAATTTAACTGTTTCAAGTTTAAGTATATTACTTATTCTTCCGATAATTTTTTCTAATATTTTGATAAATTTTAAAATAATTAAAAAATAGAAAAAAAATTTTTTCTCTCTTCAGTGTTTAATAACTTTCGAGTAATTTATTAATTGAAATTGCATTATTGAAATTATTTATTGAGCTGTTGCATTTGTTCACCTAAATTTTTCGAAATTTGTGGGACTGCTTCAATTGAGTCTATTGCCGTGTAACACTTTTTAAATCTTCGCATTTTAATTGAAAAAGTCATAACTAATTTCGTTTCATTTATATACCTTCGAAAGTTTTCGACCTCGAAGTATATAAAAAATGCCGAAAAAATTTCTTTTTAATTCAATCTCACTTTAAAACTTGAAAATAAATAAACAATAAGTAATCTACTTCTACTTTGGATGCCGAATGGCCTTTCTTGACAATAAAAACATTATTAAGATATTTTTTTTATTTTTTCATTATTTAATATGAATTTTATTATCAAATATATAATTTGTATTCTCAGCTTTTAATTTTATTTTTCGACAATTTTTTTTATCAAATATCACAATAAATTTTTTATTGTTTATTGCGTATGACTCAATTATTATTAATATTATTCGTGATATTTATTTATATTTCTACTATTTATTCAATATTTATTAACTTGAAGTTTATAAATACAGGTAATTAATGATAAAATGATAATATCTTAATTAATGTCAATTTTTCTCGCCTATTATTACCATATTTTACATGATGTGCATCATTGATTCTTGCATCGTGAGATTTCATTCAAATTTTTTTATTCAATAAAAACTTATTTAGCATGACGTATGTATGAGAGGGAAAAAAGTGTCGCATATCTTACATTTTACATTACTCGAGACGAATAAAAAATTAACATCAAACTTATCGTCGTTTGTCAGTGGCAATTATTTATTACCACCGGCTTGTTATTCAATTTTTTACAGATTAAAAAAAAAAAGGTTTTCAAAATCTTTCTATTTTACACGTGATTGATTTAATCGAGCAATGTGACTTAAAGTCAATTATTTTTTTGTTCAATTAACGTTTAAATACTTACTTTTAAATTCTTGAAGTTGTGCTGAGGTCTTCATAATTAAAATGGAAATTTTCTAATACTCTAGCTTAAGATTCTCAAATAA
The DNA here is from genome assembly GCA_964016945.1 of Microplitis deprimator. Taxonomy (NCBI): domain Eukaryota; kingdom Metazoa; phylum Arthropoda; class Insecta; order Hymenoptera; family Braconidae; genus Microplitis; species Microplitis deprimator. The sequence continues at coordinate 16,219,645 of OZ024707.1, forward strand.
TCTATAAAAATGAATTATTTTTTCATTACATAAAATACTTTTACAACTTACAAATTCAATTTTTCTACAACGAGAAAAAATATCTTTTCTGAATAATAGAGACGTATGTCTTCGTTAATTTCGAACAAATTACAAGCATAACATTTTTTTAATTTAACAAGTCCACGGTTTAAAGTGTACTACTGGCAATTTTATAAATAATTATTCTTTATGTTTTAGCGATAAATTGAATTCTTTATTTATTGTTTAACCAAGGAAGTAAAATTCGTATAAATAAACTGTCTTATTTAAACTTTTTAAGAATTTGTTTAATTAAATGATTTAGGAATTTAATTTATTGAATGTAAATTTTCCTCAAGTATTAAATTAATTTTCTTATCAAGTATTTATTCTATTGCAAATTTGCAATAGTATTTTTTTTTTTTTCGAAGAAAAGTCTCTCTTTCTAAGTTATTTTTTCTCTCAGTGAAAAATTTATATACATACACAGAAAAAAAATATTTCTTAGCGCAAAAAACTTTTACTCGCCCCAATAATGTTTTTGCATTATGAATTGAAAACAAAAATTTTCTTAGGACGAGTAAAAATTATCTTGGGGCAAAAAAATATTTGGTTTCAATTAATAATACCAAACTTTTCTTGCATCAATAAATTTTTTTTTTTCTGTGTATAAATTCAAATGAATTTACACATTTAATGTTCATCATTAAATATGTTAATGTTAACAATTTAAGTATGAATTGGTCATTCCACCAAAAAAAAATTTAATTACAGCGTGACCTAAGCTGAGATGTTTTCGACATTTTGCAAAATTGCTATCCATAGAAAAATAATGACACTGCGAATTTCAGCTCTTAATGTAAAGTCGTTTGGTAGTAATTTTTTTTTTATTTTTTAAATTTTTTCTAACTTGTCATTAATTTTTTTTAAGCTGGAACAATTTTATTAATAATACGAAACAAAAACGTTTCTTTATATATGTTAAAAAACTCTCAGCTTGTCGATGTAAATATTTATTTGTTCCATTATTAATTTCAGGTCCAATATTAAATGATGGTAAGGTTCTAGGATATCAAAGACCAATCATACTATGTATCTTTATTATTCAAATATTATTTATTTGTTATTATAAATAACTGGAGACCCTTAAAACGCTATCAAAATAAAACAAGTGAATTTTCTGACCTTACTCAAAATTTTAAATCGATTTGTTTAAATACAAACAAATTAAATGATAATTGCAATCAATCAAAGTTCGAATCCATGACGTCACAGTCTGGATGTCATGCCAATTCACACTTTAAAACAAAAAATTTGATTTTATGGAATTTATTCACCATTTTTAAAAACCGTATAATCGATTACAATAATTATTTTATTCATTTATATTTGAATAAAAAATGTAGTTTCTCTAAAAATGTCATAGTTGTTGTAAAAATTATATCAGCTTTTAGTGAAAAAATTCAAAAGCATTTAAAAATAACTATTATACAAAATTAATGAAATCACTGGAAAAAAAAAATGAATCCTCCAAAAAATTTTCGAATGGAGAGCTTAAATTTTCAGCGAGTCATTATTTGTCTGTAAGTAATAATGCCTTAAAATTTCGAAAAGATTGGCTCATGCCATGCTTTGATAACGTTTTTTTTTATAGTGAAATGCCCCATTTATAATAATTCATTCACAAAAAAAAGAAAAAAAAAAGTAATATTAAAAATATCTTACCTCGATTCATACGTAACGATTACTTAATATCATTTCACTTATCGGTTTTCACTTGATTGAAGCAAATAGAATTTATAATCAAGTAACACCTGCACCGAAATGTTATTCTCGTTGTATCAAACGAATCGTCCTGACACGATAAATCTCTCAGCGATAAAATAATAATAAATAAATCAAAAACTCCTAATGGAGCAAGTCAAAGTTATTGATAAAACCGAGTGAAAACTAGCGATGAAAAAAAAAGTTAATAAAATATGGTACGATAAATATAAATACTATACAAGCTAATCGATTGATATAAGAACCAAATAATATTGACGTAAACACGTTGTAACAGAACAGTAATGAATTTAAAAACCGGTGGATCGATTCAACTTGATTTTATAGTATCGAATGACTGGTAACCTCACGACCCTTTTCCTACCACCTATCTATCGCCAATATTAACATTACAACTTAACCGCTAATATAACATCTTTGCATTGCTCGCATTGGCCAAGGAGATGGTCGGTACCGGGTCTCTGTCTCCCTGTCTCTCACTCGTATTCTCTCCAGAAGCCTCTCATACGACTCCAGCCGATTCTAACCGATTCCAATCGTTTCATATAATATTTTATCATCGTTTTTGTATTTAATAATAATAATAATAATAATAATAATAATAATAATAATAATAATAATAATAATAATAATAATAATAATAATAATAATAATAATAATAATAATAATAATAATAATAATAATAATAATAATAATAATAATAATAATAATAATAATAATAATAATATATTACTATTATAATCAAAAAATTTTAATTACTCCAAAAAGACTTAAGACAAATAAATTTTTTAAATTTTATTTTTAAAATTATTTCAATGACACATTCACGTGATCAAAAAATATTTACTTAAAGCTGGAATTTTTTTTTGCGTGAGACTAATTAAAAATGATTATACTATATTTTTTAATTTGAACAAGTCATCTCATTTTACATTATAATTAAATATAAAAATATTTCTATCTGTAATATTTAATTTGAATTAAAAATATACATTTAAATTATAACGTCTGTTTCTCTATTATTTTATACGCTTCGATGAATATTTCGAAATTAACAAAAAATAATTATTTTAATAATTAATATTTTATATTTCAGTTTATAAATGATCATCGGTAATAAAGTGACGACAAAAAAAGAAATTAAAAAGAGATATGCTAAATATTTTATTACTTTTCTGATTCGATGAGCGTTAATAGTGTCTTGTCACATCGTAAATTCATGTGATAATTAATATCCAACGAATACAGCTAAAATTATGCACAAGTTGATACTACTTCTCAGAGACCATACATATTTATTGAGTAAATGTTAAGTTATTTTTTATCTACCGTTGTTTTATAGAATTAAAAATGATTAAACAACTTATAATTATATGCTTTTGAAGATAAACAAGTATCTTGATTAATACATTAATTGAGTAAAAATAAAACAATTTCTTTATTTAAATCTTTCTCGAGTATTTAAATAAATTTTTATAATTCACATAATATTATTATAGAGTATTCACTAATTTATGTGTAAATACTAACCAATAAATGTAAAATATTCATATTATCAAAATTACTTAATAAATATTTATTAATATTATATTTTGTACAAAAAAAATTAATTTGTTTTTTAATACCTTCGTTTTCCAACCTTCTAAAGAAAATTGCCTTTCGGCCATACCCGAAATGAAAAGGTATACTTCTTATTTCAATCAATTTAAAAATTTAATTTTTTTGAAGATTTCATTAAAAAAATCTACATAGTATGTTTTTTACTCTGATACAGAAATTAAATTTCAAATTGATTTTTTAATATCATTGGAATAATTAATGAGTGTTAGTTTTTTTTTTTTTTTTTTATGTACTCTCAATTGATCAAAGCCAAGACGTAAACCGGGAAAATTCTTGTGCAAAATTATATTTTAATTTTTCAAACTTAGTAAAAAAAGAACCAAATAGACTTAATTGCGATCTTACAAAATCGATTATTATATCTTTAAAACGCTGTAAAAAATGAACTAATCAATTAAAAATGAAGTTATAATAAGACCATTAAATGGTTAGAAAAAATTGTGGAAATAATAATTTATGTAGCGGAAATTATAGCTAATCGCACGAGCATTAAAATCCATTTTACAAAACTTAGTTATAACTTTCGGCTCAAAAGTTATTCAAGGATAAAGCAAAAGGTCATTTTTATGAAAATCAAAAAAAATTTCAAACACATAATTTCCAAACTAACCGACTGATTTTGCTCATCTTCGATCTTGATCAAGGTAATAACCCAAAGAAAAAGTGTACTGAATTTCATAATAATCCTATTATAAAAATTGTAGCCACAATCATTTGAACATGGCGTGTTGTATCATATACATGTATATGTACATTGGTTAATATTAGTTTAGTTTAATAAATGTGCCACACTTGACTTCCCTAAATGAAAGTAAAAAGATAAAAAGATTTTTAAATTTATTAAATAAAAATACATCTTATTATTATGACTAAAATTATCCATATCTTTTCATGGTCATGGATATGTTATTTGCTCCAATGCCCACGTGATATTTTAAATTATAGAGTTAAGCAAAAACGAAAAAAACTTACGTTCAATTATTATGCGTAGAATAAGAGATGTCTCACAAACTATTGATCTGTGTATGTAAGGGTTTGTTAGAATGCACAAAAAGTACATTAAAAAATTTTTTTGAATTGACTTATGACTGGTAATGACGTTTCTGTGATGGACATAACATTATTATATTGGCAAAAAATATTAATCATCTATAATTTTTTGACCTTGATTATAGGTATGCTCTTTTACAAGGTGAAATTTATTTATCGATCCTCTTAAGCATGCAGAATCACGTGGATGAAAATAAACATTCATTTTGGTAGAAAAAAAAAAATCATAATTATGTCATAAAATTGGAATTTAGTTTCATAAGAAAAAAAAAGATGTTATGATTGATCTAAATATATATTTATACATATGTTGGGTTATGCCATTTTACAGCAACAATTTTTTTTCAGATACGGTATAGGGTAGAAGTACCGTTTTTGACCACTTTAGAGCCAGTTTTGGCCACTTGAAAAGTTTAAAATAAAATGATTTGTAAAAAACGCAATAACATAATTAATTTTTTTAATGTGTTTGAAGATACTTTTATCATACGATTCCAATGGAATTTTTTCTAAATACATTTTCATTGATTAAAATAAGGTATTAAATGTACACAAATGGAGCAGTGGCCACAAACGGTACTTCTACCCTACAACTAGTGTGTCACACGAGCTCGACTTAAAAGTCTTTATTAAACTTCCCGCTAAAAAAATTGGAAATTTTCAGAAAAAAGGAAGTGATTGGGTTCAGTCCGATTTTCGAAAACCGAGTTTTGAACAGATTTCGACGTTTTGTCCTAAAAAGTTATTCCTATTTTCAAGAGGATGTCCGAGTGTATGTATACTGAAAAAAAGGATATCTTGATATCAAAAATTTTGACTTGCCCTAAGAAATGTTTTACATTGTGCATTGGAAATGAAGATTTTCTTGGGGCAAGAAATAATTTTTTGGCGCAAGAAATTTTTTTAGTCCTAAGAAAATTTTTGTTTTCATTTCATAATGCAAAATTTTTTTTGCGCCAAGAAATTCTTTTTTTCTATGTATCTGTTCACGTAAGTAAACCCACATAGGGGAGGGTGGGGAAGAGCGGCCCCCCTGAAATTTTGATAAAAATTTTTTTTTTTTTTTTTTTTTTTTTTTTTTTTTTTTTTTTATTACTATAAATCCGACATATTTGCGCACTTTTAGCTCTACGCATGACACTTGGGGCAAAATGGACTAGCCGAAAATTCTGAAAAAATGATTCTTTTATATTTTTATGGTCAAATTAATAAAATTTAATATATTAATTCATTTTTCGACTGATTCTCTATAGCTGGGGCAAATTTGGCCACTAAAAATATTCGAAAATAATAATTTATTTTTTAATTGATAAAATTTTTTAAATAATGCAAAATGATCTGTAATCAAAAAAATCAAAATACACATTTTTTGGATTCAAACTAATGACAAATAAGAAATATAGAATTGTTTTTTTTTAATACGTAATTTATTTAAGAATTACACAATTTTACTTCCACCATTTCAATCAACAATAATTTAATTAATTAATAAAACCGCTATTTAACTGTAGTGATCGAATAAGTAAAAATATAAGTATAAATATGCATAATAATGCTTATCAAATGCGATTGTTTTTATAGAATGCATAACTATCTATAAGGTGTTGTTATTTAACTAAAAAAAAACCCTTTTGTAAATTTTTATAATTAATCATGGTCAAAAATAATGAAAGTCATGAAATATTAATTAAATTATTTCTAGCTATATATTTATTTTTAATCGATTTAAAAAAGCTTAAGGTAGTTCACTCGCAAAACGACTTTTCTTATGAATGCGATGAAATTAAAACATGAGATTAACAAAAATGTCTAATATTTAATGAAAAAAAAACGAAATTTTTTCACCGATTGTAAAACGAGATATTAACAATCAAAAAGTGCATAATCAACATGCTGGAGATCTACCAAGTATAAAGAAAACATGTAGTTTCCTGAATATCTTGGAAACGGTTGTTAACATTTTTTTTTTAAACTTATCCACTGTTAAATGAAAAAATTAGAAATTTTTTGAAAAAAACTCTGAATCTCTTGACCGATTTGTTTAAAAAATATTGATTTTTAAAATATTAATAATTTTAAAATACTTGACGTGTGGTGGGGTACAGCATCACAACTCGGCAACGTTGCAGTCGTCATACTAAACCCGCGGAAATTCAAATATCATTTAGTTAGGTTAATTTTTGAACATGAAAGTATTGGAGGTTAAAAAATTTTTGGAAAATTTTTCGAAATAATTTTTATGAATGTTTAACAGTTATTCAATGATATTAAACAAACAAAAAAACTATTTTTTGATATTAACTTATATTAATGATAGCTTTAGAATTTTTGAAAATTATGATGTCGAAAGTAGCACACATCGGACAATATTATTCTTTTTAAATGCGATTTTCTTGTAAGTTTAAAAAAAAATCGGTCTGTCAGTTGACCCTGCGGGCCAGCCTCAAAACTTCCCGCAGTTTTCGAGCTCCTTGAGCTCGAAAATACTTTTCAGTGCCTTTGTTGTTAAAAAATAACGTTTTTTACCATTTTTTTTTCCAACGATATCTCTCGAACGAATTCCCCGATTGCAACGGTTGGTGGCAATCGATGCGTTTTATTGAGTTCTAGAGCTGATCAGATTTTAAAATTGATTTATCGAGTCGTTTTTGAGAAATTTCAAAAAAACTAAAAAAAAATTTTTTTTTAATTCTTTCGTTCACGATTTCTCTTGAACGAATGAACCGATTTTGATGGCAGGGGTGGCATTCGACGCGGCTTATAAAGTTTTAGAGCTGATTAGATTTTAGAATCAATCCATCGAGCGAATTAAAAGTTATTCAAAAAAAACATTTTTGAAAAAATTTTATTTTTGAAATATCTCCGAACGTACCCTACCGATTAAGCTCAAATTTTCAGTGCTTATAGTAATTAACAAGCCGCGTCGAATGACACCTTGACGATTGAAATCGGTTCATCCGTTCAAAAGTTACAGAATATTTACATACGTATGTACGTACGTACATACATACACTCGGACATCTTCTTGAATTTAGTCAAAATAGCTTCCTAGAACCTCAAAACGTCGAATCTGTTGGAATTCGATTTTCGCAAATCGGGGTGAAAACAATAACTTCCCGAAATTTTTGAAAATCTTCGATTTTCTTAGCGGGAAGTTAAAAATTATGAAAATATGCTCAAAAATTCATTCTATCCAAAATTTGTGATTGTCAACAATAACAAACTACATATATATGTATATTAAACTCGCACTATATAAAGATTGCTACCTTTACGTTTAATCTATAGACTATTCAATATAAATGTTTGCAGCGTTGCCAAATTTATTATACTCATCAGTGTGATTGTATTAGTGTGTATCTGTATATTTAAAACTAAAATGTATTGGATACAGTCTCTCACAAAAATAAAATATTATAATAATATCTGGCACTGAGTATCTCTAACTTTTTGTAGTTACGATTACGCTATACTTTTGGCTACGAATGTCGCGAGTGAACTACCTTAAATCTCAATTGATCAACAGATTCTCTTATTTAAGAATGAAATTTGGTTTGTATATTTTATGTAACTTGATAATCAACTTTTTACGTATTATTATTTTAAATTTGACAGTTTTTATCTGTAAATCTGAAATAGTATGATTATGTTATTTTCACATATTATTTCTGTAAATTTGACAATTTTTCTTCGTAAATCTAACAAAATCTGGCCATGTCATTTTAACATTCCCATTTCTGTCAATTTCACATATTATTTTTTTCCGTGAGACCTCAATACCCTCAACGGTTGAAAAAGTTATATTTTGGAGTTTGAAAAATTTTAGATAGAAAAGGAAGGGGAGAGAATACGTCGAATGAGACTTTTGTGGTTCAAATGTGGATAAAATTATTCCTGTATGTTTTGAGTATTTTGAGGCTCTAATCCAGATAATGTTATTCCAGTTTAGCCCTCAAAGTTATAAAATTGGTCGTACCCGGGTCAAAAATAAAACTTGATTTAGACTTGGTTTACCAAGTCGAAATTTGGAGCAGTTTCTCACAAGACAAACTCGACTTTTTTTTACGGAGATATGAAATACATTGAGTTTTCACCTTGGTTTAGACTTGATTGGCTTACTTAGTCACGATTTAAGACAAAAAAGTTGAAATCAAGTCGAAATTAACTTGGTTTAGACTTATTCGACTTAAATTATAAGGCGAAAAAGTCAAAACTAAGGGGAAATAATTTTGATATATTAAGGCGAAAGTAAGGCGAATAAATAACATTTTTTCGACTTGGTTTAGCAAGTCAAAAGTGAGGTGAATGATTATCGTGTTTGAAGTTAAGACGAATAAGTTCAAACTAAGACCAAAAATACAAATAAGTTGAAATAAGTTGAATCTAAGATGAAAAAAGTTGAAAAAAATTTAATTTAAGTCGAAAAAGTCGAGATCTTATCGAAAAATCGTCGGCAAATTGATAACTTCAAAAGAAAATAAGGCGAAGTGAGCTTGAATCAAGTTTTATTTTTGACCCGGAATAACTATACTATACTTTGACAACTAAACTAGGATAACTTTCTATACTGTTGTCAATCTTCAAATTCTAAATTGATCCTCAAAAACTTCATGGAGAACTTTGAGACTTAAATCCGAATTTGTTTTTTGACGGGGTTATTCCAAAAAAAAATTTTTTGGAAAATGTGAATGCTCTTTAAGCTTAAAAAAAGTTATGTGTAAAAAATCTTGATAAAGAGTAAAATTAATTTCGAAGGTAATTAAAAAATATGAATATTAAGGTCAGAAAAAATTTTTTATTTTGTAAAAAAATATCAGCAAATGGAAGTTCTTTAAAATTATTTTTTTAATGACAATAATTACAACCCTGCTTTAAAACTTCGATTGAATCTGATTGAAACTCAATCGGGATTCTATCGGATTCAATCAGTCATTCAGTCGGAAAATAATCTTTTTTTTCCGATTATTTTCCGATCAAATTCGATAGAAATTTTCTCAATCAGATTTAATCGGATTCAATCGGAAAATAATAATTTTTCAAAAACGATTGAAGATCCAAATCGATTGTCGTTGAATAGTATATTGTGTAACAAGGAATGAAACAAGACGATTTCAGACTAGGGTGAGGTTGGCTGCCATCACCCGCAGTCTGAAATCGTGTTTTATCCTGAGTCACACACTATATTTTTCATGATTACCTGCATCGGAACTTCAAGATTCAGTGTCAGCAGCCAGTAAGAAATAAGTTATTTTCAAGCCGATGATGCAGAGAACTGTTAGAGAATGAGAAATCTGTGAATTAAAGTAACTTATTAAATAGTAAATAAGACAAAAATATTATTTTCACTTATTTTTGAATAATTTTATTTGGTTAATTAAAACTGTCACTTAAAAAATGAAATGAGTAAACTGAAGTGAAAATTAAACAAATGAGAGTAAGAAGGCTGCAAATGAACATTAAATATAACTAACACCGGGCAGAAACAATTGTGTTTCTTCCCAAGGGAACAACGCATGTTTCTGCCCGCTGTATGAAGGTATTTTTGAATTACGAATTCGCTAGCAGTTGTTTGCAGCATCGGCTTGAAATTAGCTCGTTCCGACGGGCTGTCGAGACACTGAAATTTCAAGTTTCGATGCTGGTATCATGAAAAAGTTATGAACGAATTAAACAAACGCACACACGCATTTCATTTTAGAAAAAAACAACTCCTAAAACATCAATTGAACCTCGATTTTTTAAAATCGCGACGAATTCAAGAACTTGTCTATTTTTTTTAATTCAAAATTTTTTAAGCAGTAAATATTAATTATAGTGAAATAGTTTTCTCCATGACGATGCCAACTATTTAACAGCTTCTGTATTGACAAGCGAATTTTACTTGTGGCAATTTTTCCGTGTAGATCTGATTTATTTTATAGACATATAAAACAGACTTCTCCGTAGCTTGAGCGGAAATGCAAATATGACAAGGACCAGTGATTGCGCTCGGAACTTCGAAAAAAAAAATGAACTTTTGAACCTGACTCCTTTAATCCTACATGTTCTTAAACTTGTATTGTGGTCTTCTGTTGAGTCAAACCTCTCTTTCTCTCTCTCTCTCTTTTCTCAAGAAATATAACATACTAATTTTTATTATTCTGGCATTATAAAAGATAAAGATAAATTGATGTAAGATATTATAAGTAAGTGCTAAGTAATAATTTTTATAAATCACACAACTCGATTTTAAAATATGATTTTATATATTTGTTTTATGCTAGGCTACAAATATTATAAGTGTAGATAACATTAATTAAAAAAAAAAAAAGTGGTCTGTTTTAAATTTAATAGACTAGCATAATAAAATTTTATGTATTCTCTATTATTATTCTATGAATTTTTGAGTCTCACTTTTCTCCGTCTATGTAAATGTTAAAAATTGTGAATGAATTATATTGTTATTAAAAAAAAAACTGCTTGAAAAATTTAAAGAACTTTATTCAAACACAAAAAAAAATGTTGACTTTTTGTTAAATTTAAGTTAATTGTTAGCTTAAATTCAACGAAAATCAATAATTTTTTTTTGTGCTGCTTGGGATATTATGAAGAATTTCTTATAAAATAACAGTAAGTATTAGTTTTAATTTTTCCCACAATTTAAATACTCAAGATGGCAGCACTCCTCCATCCAGGCAGATCCAGGTCCAGGGTTATGTATGTACTTCCTTCAAGGGGCATAAATGACATATAAATTTTACAACACAAAAACAACTTCAGAGCTTTGATATTTTTTATAATTTTTCGATTTCGAGTATAAAATTTTCGTTGTTTTATGAGTGTGCGTAAGAAGACGAAAAAAATAAAACAATAATTGTAATTGTGTAGCCGTTCTTCAACATTTACGAGTGTATACACACTTATATGCCCAAATTAGTAGATCAATGTTATTCACAAGTATGGAATAATAGTGTGTGATCTAATAATTGAAATACCATTATCACAGCATTTTTAAATTTGACACTTAGATTTTGGTGAGTAAACATTGTAGTGATCCATATGTTTTGTTGAAACATACAAAACCATTTTATTTAATTATAAGATTTAATTGCATAAATTATAACATAAATATCTTGTTAAAGTTTTACCGTATGAGTGTAATTCTGTATAAATTCATATTATATTTAAAATAATTTTGTTTTCATTCATAAAGTGGATCAATTACTATTTTTTCTTTAAATCTTGCATAAATAAGATAATATTTTTGATAAAATACTTTATGGTATTATTATAAATTTATAAACCTTTAAACTAGAAATTTAATTTTTAATTTATATTGTATTTGATACTTTGTAAGAACTTTTATTATTATTTTTGTTTGTTTGTGAGTTTTAATTATTTATTTGATTTTTTTTTATATCTGATAAATAATAATTGCAGTTCGAGTTAATGGAACAACCACAATGATGGAGTTAAGCCATAGTTTAACATTAAATGAAGATGCCCTAGATCAAATTCCTGAAGCAAAACGACCTGTTTTTGTATTTGAATGGCTACGATTTTTAGATAAAGTTTTAGTCGCAGCACAAAAAGTAATGATATTAATTTATATAAAAATACGAAATAAAAAATATTCTGTTAAAATCAACATAATCTGTGAGTTAAAAACGGTTCACACAATATTTGCGTTATTTTTTAACACAGACTAATAGTGTTAAAATTTAAACACAAAATTCGGGTAAAACAAGAAGTAAATTCCACTTTAAATGTTAGCAGTAACACTGAAGAAATGTTAAGTGTTACATTTGATTTTTATACCATGGATAGTCATTGAATATAATTAATATAATTTTAAGATTATCGAAAATTATAACAATTATTATCCAACATTGTACTATTTTTTAAAAGTACACAATGTTTTTATTAGTCAAAATTAAAAAAAAAAATCACGTAATATTTCATACCAGTTGTAAAAGGTAAATTAATTAATTTCATTTAAAAAAAAACAAAAAACAGATTCATATGATAAAAATGTCGATTTCACTTATATTTTTGTTATAATTTTTCCGTGACTATCGGTTGAGTTTTCAACATAAATTTTTTGTTAATTTTAACATAACACTTAATAAATTTTGAAAATTTGAATTTTTGTATCAGGTAGCATTTAAAGTGTTAGATAGTAGATCGATTGAATTTTTTAAAATAACACAGAGAAATGTGTTGATTTAACACAAAAAAATTTAACACAGATACACAATATTTTTTACTGTGTAGAATTTATAACCTGTTTATGTTGTATAAAAGTGTAAAAAATTATAATTTTTGTTTATATAGAATGATATCAAAGGTTGTCAACAAAAATTAGTTGAACAGTTGTGCAGGCATATGCAAAATGCACCAGGCCCGCCGACACGTAGACTAATAGCTCGATGTCTAGCTACATTGTTTAGCGTTGGGGATACATTTCTGCTGTTTGATACTGTCAATAAATGTAATGATATCCTGAAGAATAAGGATGACTCTCCAAGTTTTCTCCCTACAAAACTGTAAATTTAACTTATTATTTTAGTTAATAGTAAAATAGTAAAATAATAATAATAATAATAATAATAATAATAATAATATTTGATTGTTTAAATTTATTTAATTAGTGCCGCTATATGCTGTGTTGGGGCCATGTATGAGAAGCTAGGTCGTATGATGGGAAGATCATATGAAGAAACAGTTCAAATTCTCATAAAGTCACTACGATCAGCAGAATCTCAAGCGAGAATTGAAATAATGCATACGTTAGAAAAAGTGTGCGCTGGTATGGGTTCAGCGATAATAAATGTACATAAAGAGATATCCAAAGTTGCTCGTAATTATTTAATAGACAGATCAATGGCTGTAAGATGTTCTGCCGCAAAATGTCTTTTAGAAATGTTAAATCACGCTCCATTTCTTTATACTACCGAAATTGAAGCCATGGCAACATTATGTTTCAGAGCATTTGAAGGTTCTAATTATGAAGTACGATGTTCTGTTGCTAAATTATTAGGTACTTTATGTGCAATGACACAACTTCCAATTTTAAAATCAAAGAATCCTATGACCGCACAAGCTAAAAGTAATAAACCAATATCACTTGAAGAAGTTTTAAATTTATTAATGGGTGGATTTTTACGAGGTGGAGTTGGATTTTTGAAAGGAACTGGAGAAATTATAAAAGGAAATTCAGGTGTTAATAAAGAAGTTCGTGTGGGTGTGACACATGCTTACGTTGTTTTTGTCCAAATATTAGGCGGAGCATGGTTAGAAAGAAATATTGGAGTATTTGTTTCTCATGTTCTTGATCTTGTAGCAAATCCTAAAGCTGCAAATTCACACATAGATGCTGTTTACTCTAGAAAGTGTATAAATTTCGTTCTTCGAGGAACTATTGGTAAACTTTTAGGAGAAGGAGCTCAAGCAGCGGCATGTAAAGAAATAGCTCATATTATTTTAAAGCAAATGAATTCAATTGATTTTAACCCAGAAAATGCTAAAGACTTTAATCAAGAAACACTCTTTAGTCAACATTTATTGGTTTGTGCATTACAAGAAATAGGTAATTTAATGCTCAGTCTAGGAACAACTGCATCTAATTTAATCTTAGACCATTCATTGTGTCTGATTGATACAATTATGGCAGTACTAATACATCCATGTCAAGCGGCACGACTAGCAGCTTCATGGTGTCTTCGTTGCATTTGTGTTGCTGTTCCAAGTCAAATCACACCTCTGATTGATAGATGTGTTGAAGGTATTGAAAATATGAGAAGTTCTCCAGAAGCTATTGCTGGATACAGCAGCGCTCTTGCCGCGGTATTAGGTAGTGTCAGATTATCTCCATTAGGAGTGCCTCATACTAAAGGAAAAATAATATTTAACACTGCTGAAGAATTGTTAAGAAGTGCTAATCAAAATAGCCGATTATCTCTTAATAGAACTCATGCTGGTTGGTTATTGATTGGAGCTATTATGACTTTGGGTACTGCTGTCGTCAAAGGATTACTACCAAGGATGCTTTTATTATGGCGAAATGCTTTTCCGAGATCTGCTAAAGAATTGGAAAGCGAGAAAGCCCGAGGTGATGCTTTCACTTGGCAAGTTACTTTGGAAGGTCGTGCAGGCGCACTCTCAGCTATGCACAGTTTCTTATTACACTGTCCCGAACTTTTAAATGATGATATTATTCGTAGACTACTTACACCTATTGAATCTGCACTTGCAATGCTTATAAATCTTTCACCGGTTGTTAAAAATTACAGTCAACAACTAAAAGCACCAACGGCGATGGTTCGTCTTCGATTGTATGAAACACTTTTACTCTTACCACCTCAAACCTTTGAGGGTTCATACACTCATTTGCTTAGAATGTTGGTCTCCGAGTTTACTCTTACAGAAAATCCAGGGAATACTACAACATCATTACTACGAATCGTATGCCATGCTAGTGATTCTGTAATTTTAGGAACTTGGCTTCAAGAAACTGAACATCGCACTATTGAAGATCAGGTATTTTTTTTTTCTTTTTTTAAATCACAACAATTTTATTAAATATAAAAATTACTATAATTTCGTTTTTCAATTGTTATACATGATTATATTGATGTATAGATGGAACCTAATCGAAGAGCAGATATAGAACACGTGAGTAAAATCTTCTATGAAGGCCCTATCAAAAAAATCTATGTGAGAATCCAGCTTAGATTCTGTAATAGATTTCTATATAGATTCTTACGTGGTTTCCCATGGGAATCCATATTATGCAAAAACTCAGATGGAAACTTAGTTTAGAATCCTATGTGGATTGATATATAGTTTGCTATGAAAATCCTTATCGTTCCTAGAAATATAGGAATTTTTTTAACATTTTTAATTTTTAATATTTTGAATTTTATGCTGTATTAAATTTTAACTTTTATTCAATTGCTTTCTTAAAAAAATTTACGATTTACTGAATTTTTATTTTCGTTATTCGCTTAATAATGATTCTTGTCGTAATTAATAGACGATTTTAGTAAAGGTCCCTATAATTTCAAATATTATATAAAAAAAAAAAAAAAATTTAAATATACTCGTATTTAATGGACATTTATAATCTCTTATATCTGATATTTTTTGACAGTTACACTTTCCAAGTGAATATTGCACGAAATTTAGGTACCGAAGATTTTTTATATAGTGGTCTTCCTATATAGGAATCTATGGTATTCGTACTACAAATTGTATATAAATTTTTTACATAGAAGTCCAGGTACTTGGATTCCTATATGGATTCCCCACTTAAGAATCCAGATATTCAAGCTTCTATATGTATTTCTTGTGTAGGAATTCAGATACCTATAGTTTCCTATGTGGATGCCCTGCATGGAAATCTAGGTATCCATAGTTTCCCATACGGATTTCTTATGTAGGAATCTAGATACTCATACTTTCCTATATGGATTCCTATATAAATCCTCAATTTTCTATGCTGATCCCCATGGATCCATATAGAAATCCATACTTTCCTATATAGATTTCTATGGGTTCCCATACAATTCCACATGGATTTTTTTTTATAGAGAAACCAAATAGAAAGACATAATTTTGTAATATTTTATTTTATTTATTTACAGCTTTTCACATAAAATATTTTTTTTATTTATTCAAATTTCTTTTATTAAATAATAAAACTATTAAAATATATTTTTATATCAGTTACAGCCCAACAGTGCTGCAGGTTCCGGAGCACTTGAACATAATGCATGTTGTTTATACAGACCTGTATCAGCGGTAAGTATTAAATATTTAAAACTGTTTTTTTTTTTTTTTTTTTTAAATAAAAATAAAAAAATAACTGAATAATTAAATTTTATTATTTAGAATGAAATGATTCCCGGACCACTTCCACTTGGTGTTGCAGTAATTGATTTATCAGTATCATTATTTGGTCAAATATTTCCTCGAGTTGCCAACAAGCATCGTTTGCAAATGTTGGATCATTTTGGAGAATGTATCAAACATGCTAAATCCGGTCGTCAAGAAGCTATACAAATGAATGTATTTACAGCCGTATTAAGCGGTTTAAAAGGGCTCAATGAAACAAAAACCGGATTTAGGCAAGAAGACGTTAAGAAATCAGCAACAAATTTAATTGTAAGCACGCTTGTTAGCAATAATTCAATTTTACGATGGGCCGCTGGAGAAGCTGTTGGCCGTATGGCGCAAGTTATTTCAGATTCAAAATTTACAGCAGAACTAGCTCAAATGAGTTTTGATCGTTTGAAATCAGCACGAGATGTTATTACTAGAACTGGTCATTCATTGGCACTAGGCTGTTTGCATAGATACGTCGGAGGAATGGGTTCAAGTCAACATCTAAATACAAGTGTAAGCATTCTTTTAGCTCTTGCTCAAGATAATACATCTCCGGTAGTCCAAGTATGGGCTTTACATGCTCTAGCGCTTATTGCAGACTCTGGGGGTCCAATGTTTCGCGGTTATGTTGAGCCTACATTATCTTTAATACTTATGTTACTATTAAATGTATCACATTCACACATTGATGTTCATCAATGTATCGGAAAGGTTTTGTCTGCTTTAATAACAACCATCGGGCCAGAACTTCAAGGCAATACATCATCTATTTGTACAGCTCGACAATCTTTTCTATGTGCTTGTGCAATAATGCAAGATCATCAAGATCCTTTAGTTCAAGCTGAAGCTACTGGATGTCTTCAACAGCTGCACTTATTCGCACCACGTCACGTTAATTTATCTTCACTTGTGCCAACTTTATGCCGTACTTTGTCAAGCAATCATTTACTTCTTCGTAAAGCCGCAATATCATGTTTAAGACAACTCGCTCAACGTGAAGCCAAAGAAGTATGCGAACATGCAATGAGCTTGGCAAATGAAAGCAGAGATACGAATGTTGTTGAAGGATTAACGATAACAGAGACAGGTCTTCCAGGAGTTCTTTTTAGTTTATTGGACATCGAAACTGATAGTGGTCTTATTAAAGATATACACGATACTTTAACGAGTATGCTTCAAATGTTAGCAGCCAACAATCTTTCTCAATGGATTGCTCTTTGCAAAGACGTACTTACTGTAGCATCAGAGGCTAGTACATGCGAAGAATTAACAACAATAAATAGTGAAGATGTTACAGCAGATAATGACAGCGCTGATGCAGAAGGTGATGATGATCAAGCTGAATTTCATGCTGATGAATCTAAACAACGTCCCAGTGTATCTCCAAGATGGCCAACGCGTGTGTTTGCTGCACAATGTGTTCGCCGTATCATAACAGCATGTATAAATCATAACAAACAAGCACACTTTGACTTATCTGTGGCCAAAGAATTGCAACAAGTAAAAGGTCGAGGTGATTATTTAGTTTTACATCTTTCTGATCTTGTACGAATGGCTTTTATCGCTGCTACCAGTGATTGTGATCCATTGCGTTTAGAAGGATTAAAAACTCTTCAAGAAATAATTGACAAGTTTGCCAAAGTACCTGAACCAGAGTTTCCTGGACATTTACTATTAGAACAATTCCAGGCTCAAGTAGGAGCTGCTTTAAGACCAGCATTTTCTGCAGAGACACCGTCTCATGTTACTGCTGCTGCTTGTGAAGCCTGCAGTGCTTGGATTGGTAGCGGAGTAGCTCGAGATCTTAATGATCTTCGACGTGTTCATCAGTTGCTTGTCTCATCTTTGGAAAAATTACGTCAAGGTCATACACGTCCGCAATTGTATAATGAAAGTCTTTCAACTTTAGAAAGATTGGCTATTCTTAAAGCTTGGGCTGAAGTATACGTTGTAGCAATGATGAACAATGGATCTACACCAAATTTACGTGGCTCTTCATTACGAAATATCAATAAAACAACAGATACAGATAACGATGATTTTGGTCAATTTGAATTTCAAAATGAAAGTCTTTTGAGTTTAGTACAACCTGAATTATTGAGTTTAAGTCAATATTGGCTTTCAGCATTACGTGATCATGCTTTACTTTCATTACCACCGGAATTTGCAAGTCAATTACCTCACGATGGAGGTGCATTCTATACAACAGATACAATGGAATCTGCGAGACCTTATTACATAAAATCATGGGCGCCAATTCTTCATGCTGCAGCTTTATGGTTAAATGCTAAAGGATTTGACACCAATCAATCTACTACTGATATTATTCCAACAACACCTAATAATAATTCTAGTAACAATAATAACAACAATAATAATCCTACTGACAATAATATAAATGATTCAAAATCAAATGCAAACATTGAACATTTTCATCTTCTCTTTGGTATTTGTATAGAGGCACTATGTAATTCCCGTTCTTCCGAGTCCACGCAAAATATTAAAACATGTCTTAGTGCTTTATTTACTTTCTTAGATTCGACATGGGTTAGAAAAATTTTATTGGCCGATATCTCACTTCCCATTGAACTTTGTAACGTTCTTCATAGACTTTTATTGACCCAAGACAGTTACACAATTCAAATGATGACAATGGAAGTACTAAAGCAAATAGTAAAAGCCTTCGAAGAAAATTTATCAGAGAAAAAATTAGTTAAGTTGAAACAACTGGTACCATCTAATTCAGAGACAAGAGATATTGAAGAATTAGAACTAGTGGGTGAAGGCGGAGAAACAGGAGAGTTAATACCCGGAAAATCATTTGTTTTCGCAGTTTTAGAAATTTGTCTTTGTCTTTTAGTACGACAAATACCTGTTCTGAATCCAAATCCTGAAGGAACTACCGCCATTTTGTCTCAAAAGGGATACATTGCTTCTGAAGAAAATGGAAGACTTATTACTTTAACTCTTAGTATTATGGAAACTCTTCCATCACTTTGTTCAATGCAAGGTGCGCTATCAATTCTTCCAACACTTCTTTATTTAACTACTGGTATTATACGAGAAACTGGAGTCAGAGTTGATAATCAAAGCATCAGGATAGCGTCCGAAGCGCCTATTCATGCTTCGTTACATTGTTTAAAGAGTTTTATTACAAATAAATATTCAAGGTATGAAAAAAGTAAGCAGCAATGGACTGAATTACTTCAAAGTGCTCTTGCAAAAATCATTGATTTAGCTAAATCAGGAAATGACGAAACGAAAATGGATGAAGTTACAATGACGCTTGGTATTGCTGTTTTTGTTCTTCATGCATTACCAGAAGTTGTAAGTGCGCCAAACATACAGTTTCCTTGTATCAATCACTTTAGACAATCTTTTCAGTCTAACAATACAATGGTTAGTGACTTTAAATATGTTTTGTGTTAACAATATGTAGTATAATGTGTGACAAGGGATCAAACAAAACCATTTCAAACCAGGGTAAAGTTTGCTGCCCCGTTATAGGCGAGGGTTTACATCACCCGCAGTCTGAAATCGTGTTTCATCCTGTGTCACACATTATATTTTTCATGATTACTTACATTGTAACTTAGAGTTTCAGTGTCAGCAGCCAGTCCAAAACAAGTTAATTTAAGACTAATAGTGTGATCAACTATTAGTGAAAGTGTAAATTGTCATTTGCAATTTATAATTAAGCAGAAACTATAAATACTATTTATTATTTACACTTATTTTTATAAAACTCAATTACAAAGTCAGAACTATCATTTACGTATATAAAATTAATGGTCTGAAATTACTATTAAGTAAATGACAAGTATCAATTAATTAATGTAACGGTACCCATCTTCCGACCCAGACGACATTTTTAGCCGAAAAATATAATCAAGTGACGACTAAGGTGGACATTAACCGGAGGTATAATCAAAAATCCTCATTGCGCGTGGTATCTAACCACAGCCACCACGAGTCCTACCTCTTTTGGGCCAAACACTACTACCATCTCAGGAAATAAAGAGACTCTGGTCACAGTGGGCTTGGAAAGGCCCCCCGTGGTACCAGACTCCCAGCTCTGATCAACATGCTTGCGTAGGATTAGTGGTGGGGCGCAAGTTCTTCCCATACCCTATGTAAAGGGTTTCCTCCACTTGTTTTCTTTCGGTTTCCCAACAAGCTATTGTCCGCTTGTTTAGTCCCTGATGAATTTTCCACATTCCGAGCTGTGAGACGCTCCGATTGTTGAAGCCAAATCAAAAATGGAGGACAGATCGGGGATGATAAGTATCAAAATTTAAATTCTGAATGCCTTTAGTCAGTGAGCAGAAGCATTGTTTGTTTCTTCCCAAGGGACGGAACAATTTTGTATCTGCCTGCTGACTGAAGGTATTTGCAATTTACACGTTTACTGGTATTTATTCGCGGCATTGAACTGAAATTAGTTTGTAGCGACTGGCTGTAGACACTGAAACTTGTTTCGATGCTGGTATCATAAAAAAAAATTTTTTTAGCTTTACTGAATTGTTTTTTCTTTTTCCAGGTGAGATTGAAGTGTGTTCAAACACTAAAAACAATATTCTTGCATCCGGATAGAAGTATTAGCACTCCTTACATCCATGCTCTTGCACCTCGAATAGTAGAATATTTATACAGTGATCAAAGTAAACAAGTTGAAAATGATTTGGAATTGTCGTTTACTTTAGAATGTATTAGTACTATTGAAGCTCTCATTGCACTTGCTGAATCTAAAAATCGTAAGTTTTTTTTCTTTCATCAGTATGACTATCACAAGTTTATTGTACTTACCATACTTTATTTTAATAAAATTTTATCTTTATTGTCTTTGAAAAATTGCGTACGGATCAGGAGATCTAATGCAAGGTATACAAATATAACATAACTTTTCTATGACTAATTAAATAATAAATGTTATCTTGTAAATTAAAGGTTTGTAAAATCAAAAAGTGCACGCCTCATACGCGTTTGATCTTATTTTTACAATAGTTGATTTAATTAATTTACTATGGACAGTTTATTGATATTATTTTTTCCACATCGAAAAGGATATTTTGAAGCTAAAAAAAATATAAAGCGTGCAATAATTACACCAAATCACATTTTAGATTTCGCGCTCCTGGCGCGACTGCTAGAGTAACTGCACTGCACGTAGTACATCAAATGTACAGTAGATGATACCGTCACGTCAGTTAAATAAAGATAGCTAGTGATAATATATCCTGTGAGAAAAAATAGGATACAAAAAAAACAGGGTTTTATGTTGTGGGGTTGTAGGTTTTAAATTTTTATTAATTATAACTAAACGACAAAAGTTTAGGCAGTGAATTTCAATAGAGTTCTTGCTACTAACAAAATTAAGCTATTAAAAAAAGAATCGTATGAATTAATGGTGTTTTTCAAAAGTCATCGTGTTTACGAAGTTTCATACAAGATTATTGACATAAAAGATTTTTTGGACTGAAATATTTATTTTTAAATAAATTTATTGATGAATTGAGTTAAAACAAAGTCAGAATCAAAGTTTAATAAATTGTCTACATGCTGATATATGAATTATCTTATGCCCACATACTGATGGAATGTAACAGAGGTTTAAAGTCAGTGAATTGGACGGAAATTTTGAAGAAGTTATAGAGCACACTTAACCTAGCGCGTTATGAGGCATGCAAAAAAAAACAAACTATGAATGATATATTTTCCTAACGGTTTATATAATGAATTGATGTTTAATGTTATTTTAGCTTATATTATTAATATTAGCTTATGTTCAATTATAATTATAATATTAATAGATCTGAATTTTTTTTATAGGAATTCAAATGCTTACTCTTCTTGTTCCAATATTAATAAATTTCTTATTAGAAGAAAATAAATTACAACATGGAAGTCGATGGCAAATAAGTCTACATCAACAAAGTTTTCAATGGCTAAATAAAATTGGTCCAAAGTATCCTCAAGTAAGATAATAAATTTTGAATAACATTTTTTTATGTCAGTTTCCAAATGTTAACTAAAAAAATTTTTCAAAGGAATTTAAGACTTTGATGTCACAATCTACTGAATTAAAGACCAAATTGGAGAATGCAGTGCATTTGAACCATCAGCAAGCTCGGAGACACTCCAAACAATCAGAAACGATTAAACCATTATTTACTAAAATAGTTACTCCATCAATTAAATTAAAAACTGATTTTTCAAATTTTAATTAAGCTAAAAAAAGATTTAATTTATGAAAAAAAAGTCATCGTTATCAAACGCTTTTATAGTGATATTACAATTAATTTTATTACATATAATTAATTTAAAATTTAAAGTTTACTACCGATAAAATAAATTTTTTTAAATGCCAACTACAAATTATGTGAAATATCATAGGCATATGAGAACTCAAAATATAAATGATAATAGATATGCGTTCAATATTTTTAAAAATGTATTTTTTTAATTATAATTGCACAAATTTTATGATTTTTACGAAAATTAAATGGATTATTTATAAAAAATGTAGTTTTTAGAGTACGATTAAATATAAAAAAAAAAACAACAATTTATCATTTAATCAAAGCGTTATGTATAGAATATTAAATAAAAAAAAAACAAATAGAAAGTTACGTTGAATTTTTTTTGAATGAAAATAGATCCCTGGTTAAAAATACTGATTGAAAAGAATTGAAAAGCAGTCACTCCATGCAAACTGTATATCTATATATACAAACAAAAGAATTGAAATTATTGAAAAGAATTCGAATTTCATCATTTTTAATTCTTTTCAATCAATATTTTTAAACAGGGATGCCACTAACTTTTTATTCAAGGGTTTCTATTTTTTATTATGCCATCAGCACAATCGTTATGAGGATTTTGCCCACATTAATTTTAAAATGCTGATATATAGTATAGACACCACGGAGGAAGGTAGGACATCCCAATCCCTTCGTCTTGAGTAGGCAATTACACACGCGACTTGGGATGTATTACTTTCCTTCTTTAGCTTGTAAAATACTATTTTTATTAATAGTCATATTCATAAATATTTTTTTCAATATAGAAAAAAACCGTTCATAAAGCATCCTCAGCGCTTTCGCGCTTAAGGTGTGCAATACATATATTTGCACGCCTCATAACGCACCGCATTAGACGTAGTCTATGACTGTTAAAAAACTTTTTCATCTAATTTACTAACTCTATATCTCTGTAACTCTTCCACCAGTACGTAGAAATAAGATAAATCGTATACCATCGCGTAGACAATTTGTTAAGTTTTAATTCTGACTTAGTTTCCAATAAATTCATCGATGAATTCATTCAAAAATAAATACTTCAGTCCAAAAAACCTTGAACGTCAATCATTTTGTATGAAAATTTGTAAACACGATAGTTTTCGAAAAAAACCATCGATTAACACAATTCATTTTTTAATACCTTGATTTTGTTTATAGAAAGAACCCTATTGAAATTCATTGCCTGAACTTTTTTTGTTTAGTTATAATTAATAAAAACTTAAAACCTACCATTCCAAAGCAGAAAATCATATTTTGAGTCTTGAGTCTTTTGTATCATCTACTGTAGGTACATTTAATGTACTATATATACGTGAATGCAGGGTGAGGTTTATTTTCCCGAAGACTGAAGCAGTCTCCCTACCAGTCACACCAGGAGCGCGAATTTCAAAATGTGTTTTTGAGTAATTATTGCACATTTTACACTTTTTTTCAACTCAAAAATATCATTCTCGATGTGGAAAAAATAATATCAACAAAACCTTCAATAGTAAAATAATTAACTAAACTGTTATAAAAATGAGATCAAACTCGTATGAAGCCTGCACTTATGGATTTTCCAAGCTTTTTTTTAATAAATTCGTAATTTAAATTCAAGAGTCGTAATGCCCTGAAAGTTATAGACAGTTATTGAAAATTTATTCATAAATAAATGTATACAGTAACATATTTAGCCTGATAATTTAATTATGGATAGCGAATAAGAATAAACCCGATTATTTCTAGATAACACACATACACACACATTGTGTACTTACATTATTATTATTACATATATATACCTGCCATAACCTCTTTAATTTTCATTCCGCTTTTTTTATAAGCATTTTCTATTTATTATTATTAATAGAAATAAATAAAAGAAAAAATAAACATGGATAAAAAAATAATACTAGTCACCGGAGGAACAGGTCTTGTTGGTAAAGCTATTGAAAAAACTATTGAATTGGACAAAAAAGATGATGAGGAATGGGTATTTGTTGGATCAAAGGATGCAAATTTATGGTGATATTTTTATCTTCAGTTATTGAGTATTAAATACATTTATATAACTTAAATTTATTTTAGTGACAAAGAAAGCACAGAAAAACTATTTGAAAAATATAAACCAACTCATGTAATACATTTGGCTGCTATGGTTGGTGGTTTATTTCACAATATGTCACACAACTTAGATTTTTTAGTGAGTACCAAAATCAAATCAATTTGTGTATTATACAGTAATATTGTATGTACTGATGATTAATTAAATAATGATTTTATAGCGTAAAAATCTTCACATGAATGATAACGTTTTACAAACTGCGCATGAGAACAATGTTATTAAAGTTGTTTCTTGTCTTTCAACTTGCATATTTCCCGATAAAACAACATATCCAATCGATGAAACTATGGTAAATAAATTTATATAAAATACAACTAATATATTTTTCTAATATCATTTAAATAATAATTAATGAGTGTTAGTTTTTTTTTTTAATATTTTTAATTTATCAAAGCCAAGACGTAAACTGGGAAAATTCTCGTGTAAAATTATATTATTATGTTTTAAACTTTGTAAAAAAGAACCAAATAGACTTAATTGCGATCTTACAAAGTCGATTATTATACTTTTAAAACGCTATTAAAAATAAACTAATCAATTAAAAATGAAGTTGTAATAGTGTTAATAAATGTTCAACATGAGTTTTACGGAATTGATTGACGTCTCATCATTCAGAAGTAATTCGATGATAAAGCTGCAAAAGTAAATTTCTTGGATTTTTTTTTTTCAAATTTTCAGGACCATGAAATAGTTAGAAAAAATCGTTGAAATAATAACTAATCGCATGGACTTTAAAATTTATTTTACAAAATTTAGTTGTAACTTTCAGCTCAAAAGTTATTCAAGGATAAAGCAATAAAAGGTCATTTTTATGAAAATCAAAAAAAATTTCAAACACGCACAACTTCCAAATTAACCGACCGATTTTGCTAATTTTTGGACTTGAGCTAGGTAATCCCCCAAATATATCGACGTTCTAATTAGCAAATTGTCTAACTCCTTTTCAGAAAACCCTCCATTTATGCGAAAAAAAAAGTAATTTAAAAATTTGTTTTCCATCTAAAACTCAATTCCATATCTAGTATATGCATAATATTTTTGTCTAGGTTACTCAAATAATATTTTTTCTGACCATTACTATCTGAAAATTGCACAGAATCACCTACTAAAAAATATTAAGTTAGACAATTTGCTAATTAGAACGTCGATATATATATATATATATATATATATATATATATATATATATATATATATATATATATATATATTAACTTTTGAACTGAAGGTAGTTTTTGGCATTTCTTGACAAAATAAAACATATTGTAACAAAATTTTTTTACAATCGTGACATGAGACCCTCTACGATAGTTATGTTCCTAAAAAAAATATATTTAAAAATCATTACTATTGGAGTTGGTAATGATTTTTAATTTGTAATATTTAATATTTTTCACAGATTCATAATGGTCCACCTCATCCATCTAATTATGGATATAGTTACGCAAAACGACTATTAGATGTTGCCAATCATGGATACTTTGAGCAACATAACAGACTTTATACTAGTATTATTCCGTGCAATGTGTTTGGACCTCACGATAATTTTAATCCTCATTCCAGTCATGTAATTCCTGGATTAATAAGAAAACTATATGACCTGATAAAAAATGGTAATTCATACTAACTTAATAACTTGTTAAACTTTTCTTTGTGACATTGTTTTAAATATTCGTTGCCTTTGATTACAGAAAATACTGAAGATAAAATATTTACAGTGTTGGGATCAGGGAAACCTTTAAGACAATTTATTTACAGCTTAGATTTAGCCAAACTCATAATATGGGTTCTTCGTGAATATAATTCGGTTGAACCAATCATTTTATCTGGTAAGCTCATTCAGTATTTAATTATTTTATTATTTATTGTTATTAATCGTTTTCATTTTAGTGGATGAAGCAGATGAAGTGTCAATCATCGAAGTATCTGAAACTATTGCCAAAGCTTTTGATTTCAAAGGAAAAATTGTATATGATACTACAGCAGCAGATGGTCAATACAAAAAAACTGCTAGTAATGCAAAATTAAGGAGTCATTTATCTGACATACAATTTACTCCATTTGAAAAAGCGATCAAAGAAACTGTTGATTGGTATCGTAATAATTATAATTTAGCAAGAAATTAAGACATACATTTATATATTAGAATGTGTCACAATAAAAAAAATTGGTCTATCAGTTGACCCTGCGGACCAGCCCCAAAACTTTCCGCTGTTTTAGAGCTCTTTGAGCTCGAAAAATTTTTTGTGAATACATTTTCGAGCTCGAATATACTTTTGTATGCCGTTGTTTTCGAAAAAAAAACGTTTTTTACCATTTTTTCTCCAACGATATCTCTCAAATGAATTCACCGATTGCAACGGTTGGGGTGGCAATCAACGCGTTGTATTAGTTCTAGAGCTGATCAGATTTTGAAATTGATTTATCCAGTGGTTTTTGAGAAATTTCTAAAAAACTAAAAAAAAAAATTTTTTCAATTCTTTCGTTAACGGTTTCTCTTGAACGAATAAACCGATTTTTATGTTTGAAGTTGTATTCGACGCGGCTTATGAAGTTTTAAAGCTAATTAAATTTTGGAATCAATCCACCGGGCACATCAAAAGTTATCAAAAAAAACATTTAAAAAAAAATTTTATTTTTGGAATATCTCCGAACGCAACGTACCGATCAAGCTCAATTTTTTACAGCTTTTAGATGTTAATAAGCCGTGTCGAATGACAACTTGACAATCAAAATCGGTTCATCCGTTCAAAAGTTACAGATATTTACATACGTACGTACATACATACCCACATCGATACACTCGGACATCATCTTGAAATTAGTCAGAATAGCTTCCTAAAACCTCAAAACGTCAAGATCTGATGGAAATTGGATTTTCTAAAATCTAACCAAAACCAATTGTAGTAAAAATAAGAGTTTAAACTCAGTTTGGAAAAATTTATTTTATCGACCTATCGACGAAATTCGTTATAAATAAATTATATATTAAATATTTTGTATTTTTTCACACTACAAAGTAACTTTTGATCTATTCACTTTATGACCAACAGAAATCAATCCATTTTTGTAGAAAATCGAATCTCCTACTAGATCTCACTAGTTAGAATAAAAAAAAAATTTTTGATTGATTTAATAGAGAAGAAATAAAAAGAAATGAAGCTTATAGAAAAAAATCATTTTTTTTTTCTTTACAAACTTTAGAGGGCTGTAACTTTTTTTCGGCTGATGTTACGAATTTGATGATTCAAATCTCTTTGTGGGAAATTCAATTTTCTACAAGCCAGTTCAACTTTTGAGATATTGAACTGATTTTTTAGAAGGATTTTTTTTTTTTTTGGTATCGAAGTAACTTATGAGACGATAAGACCTAAAAAAAAAATATTGTTCTATTATGACACACCTTAATATATATATATATATAAATTTTCTCCAACTCCTAATGTTTATAAAAATATTACGAACTAATTAATATACTTTCGTTTTTTTCTATAAATTATGGAATCAGCCAAGTTATGAAACTTGGGTGTTTATATGGAAATTTTACTTTCGATTTAATTAAGTTTTAAATTTCTAACATTAATTATAATTATTAAAATAAAGAACAGCATAACTATTTTTAAATAAATAAAATTCTTTGTTAATAAAAATGATATTGAATTACAATAGAATATTATTATTATAATGACGATGCAAATAACTCATAAGTTAGTATTATCAAATTATTGATTTTCTGAAATATAATTTATTATCTCAGTTTTCGTAGATGATATATTTATACTTATTTTTTCTTTTATTAAGTATATTCAAGTGAAAACATTACTTCGTATTGACTTTATATTAGTTTATATAAATTATTATTTTTTACACAAAACATAACACGTTGAGATAAGCATTTATTAGATACTTTTAATAATTTTATTACATATTTGAATATAACTAGACAAGCACTGTGCAAGCTGTTGGAACGCGTGCGCTAGAGCGCCGGAACGCCGACGCCGTAGACATCCTTCTCTGTAATTCTTTTCGTAATTTATAAATGAAAACCTCAGTACGCTTGAGAGAATTCTCGTGATCAGTTATCATTTAATTTTTATTTCAATTAGTTATTAATAAAACATTGAAACACGCACGTGGTTCCAATATAGTTTTTAATTCTCCTTAAATTTTGATTAAATGTATGGCTCATTAAAAATAAGTATTTTCATCTCAGTGAAAATAAATCAACGATCATTCAAATATATATACATACATAAAAAAAGTATAAATATAACATAAATAATTAAAGCAGTTTAGTGGTGCATTATTTTTTCAACATATTTTTTATCTGTCATAATCACAAAGATAAAGGTCTGCCTTAACAGCGCGAGCTTTCGATAATTGTTAAAATTTATTCATGTGTAACATAAACCGTGGGTTTCTTTGAAGAATGAGTCTTAAAGAAGATAAAATTATGGATATACGATTAAATCTGAGCAATCAGTGTAAACTGCGAACTTGATGGAAACGAAACTCAATGTTATGGATAGAAAAAAAAATAGCAGACACTTCTTATTGTATTAATTGTGATGTATTTCTATGTCCTGCATAAATATTTTTTAGTCTTAAAAATTAAAAATTTATTATAGTTCCTGATTTCTGTGGTAAACATTTAATAATATAAAGAATAGAATATTCATTAATAAATTTAATTGACCCATGAACAGGGATAGTAATTACATAAAACTATTTTGTTTTCTGTCAGAACTAAAGGAAATGAAATTCGAATTATGTTATCGTTATGGCATAAGCAAAAAAATGAATAAATTTATAAAAAAAGGCTAATAATTCTATTAATACTCATGAAACTCAATAGGCGAATAAGAAATAGACAAAAGAGAGCAATAACGTATGTGTGGACAATTGCAGAAAGTTGCCAAACTGCTGTAGAAAAATGGTGGAAAAAAAAATTAGCTGAAAATTTTAATCGAAGATGGAAAAAAATTTATTCACGTACAAATTAAAAATGAAACAATAAATTTTTAAAATGTATGAGAGTTTATACAAATCAACATAACAAATTATATTATGAAATTTAATATTAAGAATACTTTTACCACAATTATATTTGTACTTAAAAAAAGAAAATGATCTATTTACATGATAAATGATAGAAAAATTAATTTAATAAATAATGCCGGGTATAGTAGTATTTCGACGACGATGGAGTGTTGGCAGCGATGATCTCGTGGTTCCTGGAGCATTTTTGTGTATTGTTCACATTATATGGTAAGTTAATAATTTAAACCATAAAGCAATACGTGATAAAAACAAAACTTTGAGAATTTTTAAAGTTAATAATTTTTTCTTTCTTTTAACAGTTAATTATAAAATATCCAATACATCACAGGGTGCATTTGGAAATGCTCTAGCTCTATCTCTAGCCAAGCGTTGCCATATAGCGAGAGCTAGAGCTAAAGAATTTCCGAATGCACCCATAACATTACATCTTTCATTTAAAATTATTTTTAACATAATTTGACATGAGTAAATTATAAATTCCTTTTTGCGCAATAAAAAATATTATGTTAAAATCAACATAATTTGTGTGTTAGAAATGGTCCACACAATATTTGTGTTAAAATTTAAATGAAAAATTCGGGTAATACAACGCGTAAATTCAACACTTTTTAAATGTCAGTGGCGACACAAAAATAAAATGTTAACTTTTACATTCTATTTTTGTACCATGGATATTCATTAAATATTATTTATATATTATTTGGAGGTTATTAAAAGTGATAATAATCATTATTTAACATTCAGTTATTTTTTAAAAGCAAACAATGTTTTTGTTAGTCACAATTTTTAAAAAACCACGTAATATTTCATACCAGACGTAAATGATAAATCAATTAATTTCTTATAAAAAAACAAAAACACATTTTTATTTAGCGAGAAAATAATTTCAACATTGGACAAAATAATTCGAAATTATAGCTAAATCTTTTTAATTTGTATGATAAGCATTCCAGCATTTCGTAAATGGTAAATTTAATATATTAATAATTAAAATTGTTAAGCTAAAGTGACATTTATAAATGTCGATTTGACTTTCATGATTGTAATCATTTTTTCTGTGACTATCGACTGAGTTTTTAACATAAATTTACTGTTAATTTTAAAGTAACACTTAATAAATGTTGATAATTTGGATTTTTGTATTAGGTCACACTTGTAAAGTTTTAAATAGTAGGTCGATTTTAAATTTAAAAACAACACAACTATAATTAATAAGCATTTAAACATTGTTTGAAATAAATTTCATTTAGGGACATAAATATAATTGTTCACACTTGACGTATGTAATAATTATAAAAGATAGATTTTAATCACTTATTTAATAATTTTTAATTCTCAACAACAGTCATAAAAAAAAATATTCCAAGCATTGTCGTGTTTGTATCACAAGTGGATTTCGAATTTAAATTTGAAATTCAAATTTTCGTCGTATTAAAACGGAACAAATTACTCTGCCGTATTGCAGTGAGCTTTTAGTATAATTTTGAATTTACGTTACGTATGAGCAAAAAAACTCTGAGTTGGGACAAAACCTATATAGTTTAATACAGTTTAATGATTACTTATCGTAATGTCGAAAAAGACAGGTTAACTATTTGCGAATTTAAGAGATGATTCTCGAATCAAAGTGCTTAAATATTTCAATGGCTGTTGTAGTTTATTAAAGAGTTAATATCAATGTGAATCTATCTTAATAATTATATTTGTTTGTAATATTTATGTAAAATAATGCCAAGTCTCGTGGCGTTTGATAGACGATGGCATATTGGCAGTGACGATCTTGTTATGCCAGGTTTTTTTTTTAGCTCTGCCCATTTTGTTCAGTAAGTTCTATCGAAATATAAATACCTATATTCTTTACCAAAAAGATAATGCTCTTTATTATACCGTTTATAGGAAAAATATATTTTTCCCCACACAGTTGTAAAATTTATTTTCGAAATTGTCGAGTGTGATTATTAAAATTTTGCTGGTGGTTTATGAATACATTTTTTTTCTTTTAACCTATTGAGGATATAGGAGACAGAGGGGATAAAGAACTTTCAAATTTTTTAGATATTTTTAAAATAAAAAAAAAATTTTTTATTGCAATATTGTCAAAACAAAAAAAAAATATTTATACACTCATTTTTTTTTTATATTCGTTCGGTTGTATCTTTGCAATTAACTAAAAACATCAGATTTTACTCGTGAAGTGTACATCAAGTATAAATTTGTCTCTAATATTATTTAAAATAAAAATAATCACAAATTTAATTTTCGTAATGTTCATAACAAAATTTTAAATAACATAATTGCCTCCAATTACCACGACCAGACTTGGCGCGTCAGTGCCGACTTAAGTTAACCATAATTTAATTTTAAATCACTATAGACGCGCTAAGTACATTCTTGTTATCTGCACACTGTTATGTTTTTAACGTTTTATTTTGTATATCAAAAATTAATAGTGTTAATTTTTACAGAGTTAATCCATACTTGGCGCACTATTTACAGGTGAAACTTGTTTTTGGCTGATTTTACTAGATCGACTAATTTATGATAATTTGTAAAAATATATTAACAATCGGAAAAAGCTACTTAATAAAAAAAAACAACATAATTTAAATTTATGTATAAAACGCTGCTATGAGAGTTTTTATTCAACGCATGCACGATTATCCTTTTTTATCATACTGGTAAAGCGAATCCTAAATCGCCGTTTATCGATAGTGTACATTTTTATAGTATGTACTATAAAAATTATAAGGCAATGCAGATTTCTAGGTTTTCTACCAGTGTGACATAATGAGCTCATAATAACACCCTTTTGAAACTATTATTGAATACGGGGATTCTACGGTTTCCGTGGCGCCGCCAAATCACCACGGATTTTTGTAGAACTCGATGAAATAAGACTTTTTTTAAGAATAAAATTTCTCGATATCTCGCTTAGTTTTCGAGTTATCGCAATTTTAAAACTTTGTTCTTTATTTTTAATGTAACGTTATTTTTTATAGTTTTCGACGAAATATGACTTTTTTAAAGAATAATTTTTTTAATTTCTAAATTCGCTATGTCGAAAACTAAGCGAGATATCGGAAAAATTTTATTCTTAAAAAAAGTCTTATTTCGTCGAGTTCTAAAAAAATCCGTAGTCATTTGGCGGCGCCACGGAAACCGTAGACTTGCCAGCTAATTGCACCATGGTTTTGCAGAAATTATTTGCATATACTAACTCATATCTTGCACCACATCTGCTCAAGAAGTGTCATAATACACTATTTATCTCACTTCTGTTACTGCCATTATATCCCCTCCATTGACATACGATACAGGATCCTGCACAGAAAAAAAGAATTTCTTGGCGGAAAAAATTTATACTCGCCCCAAGAGAATTTTTACTTACCCCAAGAAATTTTGTGCATTATAAATTGAAAACAAACACTTTCTTGGAACAAGAAAACATTTTCCGGGGCGAAAAAAAAATTCTTGCGCCAAGGAATTTTTTCTCGTTCTTAGAAAAGTTTTGTCTTTAATTCGTAATGTAAAATATTTCTTATGCCAAGAAATCCTTTTTTTCTGTGTGGGGTAAAGCGACAGAGATAGAAGTGAGATAAATAGACAGTATAATATGAGACTTCTTGAGCAGATCTGGCGCAAGACATGCGTTAGTCGGCTGCTCAATTTCAAAACACAGTAACTGACAAAAATACAATTTTTGAAATATGCATTGAATCATGTTCACAAAACTCCATTGGAACTGAAAATACTAAAAAGTCGATTTTGAAAAATTTGTCTCTTACTGTGTTTTCAAATTGGACAGCCGTAGTGTTCGCAAGTAATTTCTGGTGCAAGACTCACTTCAGATGCGCGTAAGTAATTTTACTAACACATCTTGAGCAAAACATCTTTAATGTTTTTTTGTACCATTTGACGTAAACACCTAGCGATCTTCCGCAAGATACTTTTATAAAAATCTTATACATGACTACTACAAGATTGTATTGTGTATGTCATCTTGGGCAAGTCCATGTAGAAGCCGACAAAAGATTCTTTTGATCAATGCCTCGAGTAGCAGCTTGTGATGGAAATTGTTTCATGGGTAGTGCATATTTTTAGTTAATTTTTATATTTTCGTAGAATAAAAATCGTTTAATGAAATGTATTACTCAACTTTGAGTAATAATTTAATATACTCTTTATAAAAATTGCTGTTCTATTAATAAATAATACGAATGAATTAGTAATAAAAGTAATTATATAGCAAATCTTCAGATAAACATAAAATAATGATTAGCATTTTGTGATTTTTACTATACATTTAGTAATAAATAGTAAAAGTAATGCATTTGTTAATGTGCAGTAGTATTTCTTACTAAAATACATTAAATATTATAATATTTTCGAGACTCGTTTTCTCCGTGTACTATCATATGCTCTCTGAAAGTGAACTATCGAAATTCACTAGCAAATAGGACATATTCATTAATTTTTATTAATTCAGTTTTAGAGATTGGGATACATTATATCATATATTTAAGTATAACAAAACTACGATTCATTGATGACTTATAATTTGTTTTCGACATTTTTTTTTTTACTTGTCTCTAATCACTAGTCACTACTTTTTATTACAGGATAACAGTCCTTGGAGTTCTGTTGGGAATAATCTCTTGGGATCGAAGTATTATTTGTGTTCTATTACTATGGAATTATATTCTTGGCTACCTCATCATCTTTATTATAAGTTTAGCTGTGGAATTAGCAATATGTATTTTATCAAGTCGAGGGAGTATTCTCGATACTGTAGCTCGTGCTCCTATTCAGCATTTTATATATATTAAACTTTGTGAGTATTAGTTGAAAACCAAATTTTTAGTAAAATATAAAATTCTATGAATATTTTTCAGTTTTCTGTTGTCAACTTATTAATGTATTTTGAATAAAAATTCAAATATAAAACGTTAAATCAGTAAGTTCATATTCAAAAGTGGGTCATCATTTAAAGTAAAATTAGGCAGAATGAAGATAGCTACAGCTAGTAGATAATAATACATAAAAGTGTCCATTTTAAGGGAACTACATACCTTAAACTAATTACAGAAGAAAAATATTACAAAGTCATGGTAGAGTAATAGGGTCAAATATTGACCGAGCACATACCCTAGTAGCATTCTTAAGGAAGTTTTACGTAAATCTGTACCTTTACTCCTCAGCAAGTCTGTATCATCAGTCTTGAACAAGTCTGAGGCAAGATACTTCCGTAAGATACCTTAAGTAAATCTGTAATAAACTTTTCTTGAGACAATATACTTGCTCAAGATGCGTTAGGACAGACTTGCTTAAGGTACCTGGACATGGCTACTCTCTTCGTTACTTCGCGGGGCGTCTATACAGCATTAGTATAGTATATTTAGTAGTGCTCACTTAATGTTAGAATAATTTTATCAATTTGTAGCACTTTAAATTTAAATGAGAACCACCAGGTTTGCTATAGGTACTGCATTCGAGCTTGCAGTGACTCGGAGATAAAGACACCTGATATCTTAAGCAATTTTGCAGCATTTCTGACCTCACATTGTTAAATCCTGGGGAAAAAGGTTTAGATCTGACCACATATAATTATATCTGATCAGATCTGACAAAACAGATCTGATCAGATATAATTATATGTGGTCAGATCTAAACTTTTTTCCCCGGAGATCCCTATTAAAAAAATCGGTCTGTCAGTTGACCCTGCGGGCCAGCCTCAAAACTTCCCGCAGTTTTCGAGCTCCTTGAGCTCGAAAACATTGTCGAGAATACATTTTCGAGCTCAAAAATACTTTTGAGTGCCTTTGTTTTTGAAAAATAACGTTTTTTACCATTTTTTCTCCAACAATATCTCTCGAACGAATTCACCGATTGCAACGGTTGAGGTGGCGATCGACGCGTTTTATTGAGTTCTAGAGCTGATCAAATTTTAAAATTGATTTATCGAGTCGTTTTTGAGAAATTTCAAAAAAACTAAAAAAAAATTTTTTTTTAATTCTTTCGTTCACGGTTTCTCTTGAACGAATGAACCGATTTTGATGGCTGAGGTGGCATTCGACGCGGCTTATAAAGTTTTAGAGCTGATTAGATTTTGAAATCAATCCATCGAGCGAATTAAAAGTTATTCAAAAAAAAACATTTTTGAAAAAAATTTATTTTTGGAATATCTCCGAACGTACCCTACCGATTAAGCTCAAATTTTTAGTGCTTATAGTAAATAACAAGCCGCGTCGAATGACATCTTGACGATCAAAATCGGTCCATCCGTTCAAAAGTTACAGAATATTTACATACGTACGTACGTACATACATACATACACTCGGACATCATCTGGAATCTAGTCAAAATAGCTTCCTAGAACCTCAAAACGTCGACATCTGTTGGAATTTTGATTTTTGCAAATCGGGGTGAAAACAATAACTTCCCGAAATTTTTGAAAATCTTCGATTTTCTCAGCGGGAAGTTAAAAATAAGATAGTTTTAATTTGATCCGAAATGTAATCTAATATATTAGGAACGTTACTTAAAGGAATTATAAATGATTATAATTTATGAAGAAATCTCAGTGACTGATGGGCTCTAACCTGCACCCTTCCGATGCAAAGTCTTTGATGCTATTCACTGCGCTGACCCACGTATTCGTCCGCGTGGGTGTAAATAACTAGATGTGAACAATTTTCTATAAAAATAAGACGTATACGTGATTATGTCTGAACAGGTATAATAAGATCTGATTATTTTAAGTGTAGTATTTAGTTCAGATATAGTTGTATCTGATCAGTTCTTACGAGGCATACACCGATCTGACTAGATATAATCATGTCTAATGTTGTATCTAACCCAGATCTAATCAGATATGATTAGATCTGACCGGATATAAACGGTGGTTGGCTAGATATAATGAGATCTAATCATGTCTAAATATTAGATCTGATCAGATATAATTATATCTGGTCAGATCTAAATATTTTTACCCGGGACATTGCTTAAGAATTGCTGCAGACTGTTTCTACAGATTTTCGTAAGTCTTTAAGGAGAATCTTAAACAAAACTTAATGGAGTCTTTGTCAAGTATCCTAATGAAATTCATCTCGCTCTTATTTATATCTTCCGTAAGAAACTTGCTAAAGGAAAGTCTTCGAGTAAATTACTGAAGACAATGCTACTAGGGATAACCACCGGGCACCTAAGTACCTTAAAAAATTAAAAGATTGGTGAATTGCATTCATGAAAAATATATAATGATAAATTATAAATATCTCATCTATTAAATTCACCAATTTTTTAATTTTTAATGGTATTTAGGTACTCAGTCATTAAATGAGGTTCGGCCAGTATTTTGTACTACTACGTTATGTTAATATTATTTGTTGAGTTAAAAATTAAAACAAAAAAAAAAAAAAAAAAAAAAAAATAAAAACATTTGATTGAATAAAAGTTGTAGGACATGATTTTCTTCTTATGTATACATTATTATATGTTAAATCACACTTTTGATCAATCAGAAAGGATTATATTTTAATACCAAATTTTTATTAGGCTGACTTAAGCCAGCGGCGTATTCTTTAGGCGTGAATTACATGTATCTTTTAACATATTTAAAAAGTTAATGATGTTATTGCATATTTTAAAAATTGTTTTATTTTGATGAAACTCGCGTAGCAACACTACTTTAGATGTTTCCAATCACAAGAATTTCTTTTCCATGGTTGGTTCAAAATTTTGAAACATATGTAAAGCTTGCATATAATATATTTAATTTTAACGGTAATTTGATCATGAATTATATAAGATAGGGTAGTACAAAATCGAATCCCATTTGAAATGGAGTAACAGGAGTCTTAAAAAATTTAATGAACTATTAAAGTCTGCAATTTCCTCAAAGCGCCCACTGTTATGTATTATTCGTAACTTCATCATGTACTAGTTTTAGCAATTACATTATTTACGAACTCGCTTTAAAAGATGACTTTTTTGGGTACTAATTCACTGGTCTATTGAAATATATGTGAAAAATTTCTTTGGCCACATCGAACTTCGATTAACTTATTGGACTATTTATACTTTTTGACCCAGTTTGCAGTTTATTATTCTACCCAACGCCTTTATCAAATCAAGACTTTTTTTAGTTGTAAAATAATATTGCTCGATTTTCGTCAATTTCACCCAGTCTTATATATTCAAAACATTTTAGAGCTTTTGTGTATTTAAAATACGAATTTAAGTGCTTTTTTATTATATATCACATACTTTTTAAAATTTTATTTTCAGCTCTTCTGCTAGTAGAAACAGGATGGCTCTGTGCCGGTGTTACATGGTTAATTTATTATTATAAAAGTTGTTCTGCTGTCAATGAAGCAAAAGATATTATGCTAGGTAAGCCGAAGTGAATTTATTGATTTTCATTTCATAACTGTAAGTGATTGTTTTCATATACACACACACACACACACACACAGATATATATATATATATATATATATATATATATATATATATATATATATATAGGGGAGAGGGGGGCAAAAGGGGGTAGGGTAGGCAAAACGGGGTACCCCCAAAATTTGGTGAAAAAAAAAATTTTTTTTTTTTCGTCTAATTACTGTATATCCGATGTATTTGCGCATTTTAAGCTCTACGCATGACGCCTGGGGCAAAATGGGCCAGCCGAAAAATCGAAAAAATGATTCTTTCAAATTTTTACCGTCAAATTAAAATAAATTTAATATATTTCCGCATTTTTAGCCCTACCTATAACACCTGGGGCAAAATGGACCAGCCCAAAGTTCTGAAAAATGATTCTTTCATATTTTTATCGTCAAATTAAAAAAAATGTAATATGTTAATTCATTTTTCGACTGATTTTCTATAGTTGGGGCAAGTTGGGCCACTAAAAATATTCGGAAATAATATTTTATTTTTTAATTGATAAAAATTCAATTAAAGAAAAAAACATTATCATTTTTTGGAGGGGGGCCTCTCTGCCCCACAAAACAATTTTTTTCTGCCTTCGTATCCACCAATGTTGTAAAATGTAATGTTTCTTTATGTATTTTACATAAAAAAAAATTTAATTTAATGAAATTTGATCAATTTTCAAAATTTTTTTTTTCAACTTTTTTAAGGGTACCCCATTTTGCCCGCCAAAAATAAAAATTTTATTTTATAACGGCAACTAAAAATTTTGTCTATTTACCTAGGATGTCATTAAAAACAAAAAGATTCGGCGTATTTTAGTCATCGAAAACTTAGTATTTCCATAGATACCCCCTTTTGCCCCCCCCTCCCCTATATATATATATATATTAGACTGATTCAAAAAATCGATTATTTTTTTATTTTTTTTTTTTTTTAATCCTGCATTGAAATATCTTCAGAGTATCGAAAAAAGACGCCTGTGAAAACCAGAGCTCTTAATTTTAATATTTAGAGATCGCGCATCGAAGATTTATATTTTCCATTGAAATAACCCAGGAGAAAAAATTTTTATTTTTTAGAATTTTCTAGCTCACAAATCAATCAACGGATTTTTACGTGCAATAAATATTTTTGTAAAAACTCGAACGCTCTACAAAAAAGGTCTCTTGTCATTTTTTGATAAATCCATTCGTTCAAAAGTTATTTGAGCTTGAAGTTAAATTAAATATTAAAATTAAGAGCTCTGGTTTTCACAGTCGTCTTTTTTCAATACTCTGAAGATATTTTAATGCGGGATTTAAAAAAAAAAAAATCGATTTTTTTTTAATAAGTCTAATATTTATATTGATATTATATATATATATATATATATATATATATATATTTATATATTTATTCATGGGTGATTATTTGATATTTTTTTCAGATATTTTTTTGTTTAATTTGAGAAAAAGTTAGAAAATGATAAAAAATTTACAATCAATGGAAAATATAAATTATACTTGGATATTATTGATGTGTCGGTCAATAATTATTTTATTTCTTTTATAGTTTATTGCGTGTAGAAAAATTATATGAGCTATATATTTTTGAAATTTTAATAATCCCGGGTTAGAAAAATAACTTAAAGGATGCATTTCGAAATGCGCTGCGAGTAGCTGTAGTGTAGCGCAGCGCTGTAGCTCAGCAGTAGACCGTTCAAGTGCATTGTGAAGCAATGGATCTAATGATATTTTTAATTAATATTGCCATAAATACGGTTAAGTAATAATCAAATTAATTTTTTAATTCATGTAATAAAAATGAAAATAAAATGTATTTTACCGAAAATGACGTCGGAATTCAACAATAAGCTGGAGTAATATTTCCTACGTATCTATCAAAGCAAGTTATTGTACTACGTTGTCTTAGAGTATAAATAGCTTGCAACAATTCTTCATCTTTATTTTCTTCTTTTAAAGTAACCGTATTTATCACAATATTCATTAAAAATATCATTGGATCCATTGCTTCAAAACAATTTAATTTTTAATAAAAATAAATGAACCAGGTGATCAACTAATGACGCTTAAATAAATTTAAAAAATACGTTAAACTTAAATATTTCAAATTTCGCGCAAAAATCATGCTGCTGCTACGCTGCATTTGAACAGTCTGATGCTGAGCTTCAGCTACAGGTGCTCGCAGCGCATTTCGGAATGCACTCGAATTTGACTTGTTTACGTTACCTAAGCCAAAAGCAAGTCAAAGACAAATATGTTTTTCATTCATTTTTTTGCACGACTTATGATGCGAAGCATCAGAGTGTGCTTTACGATCGAAAATTTTTGACTTGCTTTTGGCGAACTTGACCTAGTTAGTATCCTTTTAAGTCCAAAACGTCATTTTCAAGTTATGTAAGCTTAAAAATAGTAATAATCAATAAACCACATGATGCAAAGGATCATAAAAATCGAAAAAAAATATAGAAAATTCAAAAGTGCATACCCCATACGCGTTTGACCTCATTTTTATAACACTTTATTCAATTAATTTACTATAGAAGGTTTATTGATTTTATTTTTTCCACATCGAGAAGGGTATTTTTGAGCTAAAAAAATATAAAGCGTGCAATAATTACATAAAAACATATTTTTACCACTAGAGTGACTGCACCACTAAAACGACTGCACTGCACGTCGTACATTAAATGAACAGTAGATGATACCGTCACGTCAGTTAGATAAAGATAGCTAGTGATAATATATCCCGTGAGAAAAAAGAGGACACGAACAAAACAGGGTTTATGCTGTGGAATTGTAGGTTTTGAATTTTTATTAATCATTAATAAGCACTAAAAGTTTAGATAGTTAATATCAACAGTATTTTTCTTATTAAAAAAGTCAAGTTACTAAAAAAAAAAAATCGTGTTTATTAGCAGTGTTTTTCAAAAGTCATCGTGTTTACGAAGTTTCATACAAGATTATTGACGTAAAAGGTTTTTAGGATTGAAATATTTATTTATAAATAAATTTATCGGTCAATTGACTTAAACTAACTCAGAATAAAAGTTTAATAAATTGTCTACATGCTGATATATGAATTATATCATTTCCACGTACTGATGGGGTGTAACAGAGATTTAAAGAGTGAATTGGACTAAAATTTTGTAGCGGTTATAGAGCACGCCTATAGAGCGACGCGTTATAAGGCGTGCAATATTTGTCAGGTAAAAGTTTGTTTTTTTAATTCAAACCCGTTTGATATTTGATAAAATTACAAAAATGATTGTTAATATAAAATAACAATCTTTATCTTAAGGAATATAACGGGTAAATAAAAACTAAGAATTTAATTTGATTCGTGTTAGATGTTTCATCGTTTAATTACGACTTTCCAAGTAACTACTTTGATATACAAATCAATAGTTTATGAATAGCACTTAGATATTTTTCAAATTTACCTTGATCAAATAAATTCTATTGTCCGTTGATCGAAACAAAGATTAAATTAAAAAATTTTACTGTGATATGACAAATTATGCAACATTATTTGAAATCGAATTCCGCCGAAAATTTTTCCTCTTAAGTAATAATAGCTCTTCTTTTGAAAGGTCAGACAAGTATTGAAAATTATACACGACTTTAAAATAACTATTGTGTTTTCAATTCAATATAATTTACTTCTTTAAATATATTTTATTATTGATTTATTAATTAAGCTTTGAAAAATCAATAGTAAATGCATAGTTTATATATGCAGAGAATTTTATAGTCAAAATTATCGGAAAATTTTAGTTTTTGGTGGGATAGCTCGATATTCTTGAGAATTATACTATTTGTTTCATTAACTATTAATAAAATTTTATTAAAATATACTCGTTCTGATTAAAAGAAACGATTTGCAATGTTAAATGCCCATAAGAAGAGCGATTCAAAAGTATTCAAAGCATTGAAAAATATAAAAAATTTTTCTTTTTCTAATCGTTTTAAATCGTTTCTTTTAATAAGGGCGAAAAAATAACTATTTTTACTACACTACATCGTTATATTTATGACT
This sequence comes from Microplitis deprimator, assembly GCA_964016945.1. Lineage (NCBI taxonomy): Eukaryota > Metazoa > Arthropoda > Insecta > Hymenoptera > Braconidae > Microplitis > Microplitis deprimator. The sequence goes on from OZ024707.1 coordinate 16,261,901, forward strand.
TATTAAAAAATTTATTTTAATATTTACAATAAAAAATAACTAAAAAAACAAGGTGCAATCGAAAACTTATCAATTTAAATTAAAACATTCCAACATTTATGATACTGTGTACTTAGGGAATCGTAATTTGTAATTTATTATTCATTTTTTTAAAGCTTTGTAATGTTTTCTCTAAAATAATTATAGAAGTTATACAAATTTTCATTGAAAATTAGAGACTTCCAAAATTACTATGCTATAGCATTACAATTATTATACTCGTTTGTTATTATCTGATATGTTATCATAAAAACTTGTTCAAGTATTTTATTTTTTCAAATATTCTTCGGACTGTTTTTCTCCATCTATAACAGATATTAATTTTGAATACTTTTCGCAATATTGAGTATTGATAATAGTGAACAATCAGTAACAAAACGTAATGAAAGAGAATAACTACTTTAGGATATAAATACAAATATATACATATGTATTGCTGTACAGTAAATTAATGATGAGATACGGTGTTCTTGTAATAAATTTTATATATTTTATATTATTCATCTACCGTGTAGCGCAAAAACATGCCGATATAACCCTTAAAATGTTTAACCTTGTAGAGACTAGGAAGTTCTGGTACTGATCCACAGAATTACATGATAATGTCATTTTTTTATTATCAAAAAAAAAAAAAAAATAATAAATAAATGAAATGAAGAAATTAAAAATAACAGCGTAATTATTTTCATTATATAGGTCTTGTTATATGCAACTGGTGTATTTTGGCATCAGTAACCATTACTGTTTGGTGTACATATGATGCAGCTGGAAGATCTTGGGTAAAGATGAAAAAATATCAGCGTAGTATGAGAGAAGCTGAAACTAGAAGTGGTAGAATGCATTACAAACGCAGTGGCAGTCGTAATAGAAACTGGCGGCAACGGTAGTTTTTTTACAATATTCAATACTAAATATTTTTTATTCATTATTAATTAATATTTTTATTAATTTTTAATTTACAGAAAAGTTATACGTGCTTATCAAGACAGTTGGGATAATAGATGTAGATTGCTTTTTTGCTGTATGGGCAATTCAGACAGAAATCAGGTAATAATCAATTTAAATGATAATTTTTAGTAGATTTCCATTTTTGGTCTTAAATAGTCAAGGAGACTCCGAAAATAACATTGATTCAAAAGTTTATACACATATATATATATATATATATATATATATATATATATATTTATTTATTTATATACATATATATTCGAAACGTCATCACTAATTTCGTTGCAATTATTATACCTTCGAATGTTTTCGACCTCGAAATATATAAAAAATGTCGAAAAATTTTTTTTTTAATTCAATCTTATCTTAAAACTTGAAAATATTTAAATAAATAATAAGAAATCTACTTCCATTTCGGATCCCGAATGTCCTTTTTTTGTTATAATAAGAATAATAAAATACATATTTTATATCAACTTCATATGGTTAAAATAAAACTTTTTTTTTCCAGAATTCTTTTACAGATATTGCAAGGCTTTTGAGTGATTTTTTTCGTGATCTAGATGTTGTTCCTTCAGACGTTGTAGCTGGACTTGTATTGCTACGGAAATTCCAAAAAGTTGAAAGAGAATTAATTGTAAAACAACGTAAAAATGACACATATGAATTTCTTTCTGGTGTTCCAATAACACCAAGAACAAAGTTTTTATCATTAACCGAAGATGGAGATTTGATACATTTCCAAGCTGCAATTCATTATATGCATTTTGCCTTAGCAGCCTACGGTTGGCCATTATTTTTAATAAATCATAAAACAGGCCTTTGCCAATTATGTACAAGGTAAATACGCATATCGAATAAATTTTTAGTATATTACACAGCTAGGCCAATCAAATAAGAAAAGTTTCAGATCACATACAATTGTTGGACGAGGCGAAGCCAAGGCTGACAAATATGTGATCTGAGGCTTTCTCTTTTACTGGCCAAGGTTTGTATACTATTTTTCTACTCGATGGAGCCGGAAAGTCGCTACTTCGTTTAGCGCAGCAGCCAGAAAGTTGCCATTTTTCGGCCGGTGGGCAAAAAAATACATTTACGAAATATAAAATAATAATTATTATAGTTTATTTTGTGATTCCTTGTTAATAGATTAAGATGTGAATGTTTCCCATGTGTAAAATTTAATGATGACGCCATTGTAATTGATGACAATTGCTGCCAATGTAATTATGCGGCGCTTCGGCGTATGGTTGATGTAGGTGAAGTTGAAGTTATTTATGCAACTTTCCATGTAGATATTGGAGAAACTCCATTTTTTGTTGCATTAGATTATACAAGACAAAAGGTTCGTTTCCAAGTAGAAACCCATATAACAATCTTATAGCAATTTTGCCCAAGCCTGGTCATCTGTACACTAGTTGTCTACGTCTTTATATAACTATGGATTTTGCTACAGACACTACTATAAAGTCTTAAATTGCACGTATTGGGGTAAAGGGACAGAGATAGAAATGAGATATATTCATAGTGTAATATGATATTTCTTGAGCAGATCTGGCGCAAGACATGCATTAGTGTCCGCAAGTAATTTCTGGTACAAGACTCGCTCAAGATGCGTGTAAGTAATTTTACTAATACATCTTGAGCAAGCCATCTTCAATGTTCTTTTGTACAATATCATGTGCAAGTCGTACAATAATCTTGCATTAATATCTTGTGGCAGATTGATATGTATATAGACGTAGACACCTAGGAATCTTCCGCAAGATACTTTCATGAAAATAGTACGACTACTATAAGATTGTCTTGTGTACGTAATTTTGAGAAGGTCCATGTACACGGAAAGATTAGAACCCGACTGGTTACTGTTCTGCACCCGACTCAGTACGGTGCTGGAAGAAAATGCTCGATTGTGGTGCAGCACCACACTGATTACTGTACGGAACCTAACTGAGTCGTGTGTGCATATCACTCAGTCAGTTTCCACACAGGAATAGTGTGGCGCTGCAACATAATCCAGTATTTTCTTCCAGCACCGTACTGAGTCGGGTGCAGAACAGTAACCAGTCGGGTTCTAATCATTCCGTAAAGTATCTTTCAAAATATTCTTGTGATCAGTACCTTGATCAGCAGCTTGTGATGAAAATTGTTACATGGGAAGATAATATAAACTTCTATTTCCATATTAACGGCATCATTACAGGTTGTTATTAGTATTCGTGGTACACTTAGTATGAAGGATGTTTTGACGGATTTAAATGCTGAAGCAGAAGTATTACCATTAACACCACCGCAGGAGGACTGGCTTGGACATAAAGGCATGGTTCAAGCTGCCGAATACATACGAAAAAAAATATCCAACGAAGGCATTATTACAAAAGCTTTAACCAAAGTAAATCCGTAAATATGTTTTTATTTATTTAAAATTACTAATTTAAAAAAAAAAAAAACGAATTGATTTTAGAATCCAGAGAGAGGTACTGATCAGTTTGGATTGGCACTGGTAGGTCATTCATTGGGCGCTGGGACTGCATCAATTCTTGCAATACTTCTCAGACAGGAATACCCAGACCTGATATGTTTTTCGTATGCTCCACCGGGTGGTCTTTTGAGTATGCCAGCGCAACAATATACCCAAACGTTTATTACATCAGTTGTTGTTGGAAAAGATGTAGTCCCGAGGATAGGTTTACGTCAAATGGAAAGCCTACGCGCGGACTTAATAAATGCTATCAAAAGAAGTGTTGATCCTAAGGTACTAAAAAAAAAAAATTATTATTTTTTATTTTATCGTTCGGCTTATTTATTTAGTGGAAGACTATTGCGTGTTCTGTGATGTGCTGTGGGTGCGGCTCGGTGCCAACGTCCGCAGCAAATTTAGAGGCAGGGGGATGTATTGCTGATTATCAAAGAGACAAAGATCAAGCAAGGGCGCAGACTATTGTTCCAAGTGATTCTAGTATTGCTCTTACGCTTCATACTCCACTTTATCCGCCTGGTAAAATCATTCATGTGGTTCGACATCATCCAAACAAGGGAGAGTAAGTATTTTATTTTGTTATATTTATCGTAAAAATATGAAGGTTAAGAAACTTTAGATGGAAATATTAATTGATCACAAAATAAATATTTCTTTATTTTTTATTATAGGCAAAAATATGAATCGCGATGGAGGTATGTTTACATGTTTAATATTGATATTTAGAAATTTATCAGTATTTACAATATTATTTTGGTATGAATGCACGCGTCATTGACATAGAAATAGATTTTATTGAGTTATTAGAAATAGTATTAGAACAAAATATTATTATTTAAATAGAATTTTAAATCATTTCCTTGAAATTTTAAATATTTAATCCTCAAAGTGCAGACTATTTATTCATAAAACAACGCGTAATTTGATAATCATAATCAATTACATTAGTTTTTCTACGTCTTAGAATTTTTTTTTATTTTATATACTGAAAGTTTATAAAAATGGAAATTTAATGATTTTGGTGTTGGTAATTTCTTTTATTTCTTCATACAATTATTTTCCATTTAAGAAACTAGAAAACAAGAGTGATAAAATAATGCATATTAAATTTTTTTTTTTTTTTTTTAATTAAATTTAAAATTTCAAGTTAGAGAAAAAGAATAGATTTTTCTTTGCTGAAGGGTTAAATTTTAATTAACCCTAAATATTGTACAGTTGTCATAAATGAAAGAATTAACTCAACATGCTTAGTGAGAATATCATGATATTCTTGCAAGAATAAATAATAAATGTTAATAGTGGGACGCTCAATCGTGTTTGTGCATTTAAAAGAGATTTTATTTTATCTTAAATCTAGTTCCATACTTTTGGGCTTGGGGTATAGGTCCGCAATGGTCAAGTGGTTAAGAAGTCAAGACTCAAGGTCGGGGTTCTTATAGAAATAATCATGATTTTAGTTATTCAGCACATGAGTTCGATCCTGGCACTGAGCAGTTAAAGCCAGTGATTGATTTCGTGTAAGATTTCAAAATTTCTAAAGTCCTCCCAGAGAGTAAATCGCCGTCGGGAATTGTCGGAAATTTTCGGTTTGTAGTGTTAATGTGTAGTAACGGCGTGACATTAGACTTGTTTTTCCATAGTGGGGGTAAAAACCGACGTCGACTTACTCTCTGGGAGGACTTTAATTCAATATTATTCATTTATTTATTTTTTTTTTTATCGTCTTCCGCTCGGGTAGGCAATTATACACACGGGTTAGAATATCCTACTTTCCTCCCTAGATGAGTAATATACTACACCACCGATCGGTAAATGGCCATTTAGGATTTGCTTTGCAGATTTGAAAAGGCGGGATAATTAAACATGCGTTGAATAAAAAACTTGAAATTTGAAAAATGTATGAATTTTTTTTTATTTCAGGCAATTATTACGAAAAAGAGAACCTGTTTATCAAGCTTTATGGGCAGAGCCAGGTGATTTTGATGAAGTTCTCATTAGTCCTGTAATGATACAGGATCACATGCCCGATAATATGCTCAAGGCGCTTAATAAGGTAAGTTTTCAATTGAGAAATAAATCTGAAAAAGAAATTAAAAATAGGCGAATACTAGAAAGTCGTGGCTCTTCTTTAAAACACGGTGATTATGAGCCTCTTGAAGAAACGACGGATAATCAAGAAATAACTATCGATACCGATCATACTTTTCAACAAAATTTTACAAATCAAAATATACATTCAATCAATGACACAATAAATTCAAATGAGTTTAACAATAATCCAATTACTGTTGATGTTGAAGTTTATGGAAAACATTAACTAGTTTTCAATTAGAAAAATCACGTAAATTTCCAATTTAGTTATTTCCATTTTATCATATACAATATATATAATTGGATTAATAACATTCAAATCATTCATATCAAACTATTACCAATCTGCTAATATGTTATATTTCATTAATTGTCATGAATATACATGATTCTTATGTATATTCATAAGAATAAATAAAGATATATAAACCGTAAAATTTTTCATCAATGATGCCGCATGTGTTCTTATCATCAGCACCGCATGGCGTATAGTGTAATTAAAAATTTTGAATTATGTTCATTAATATTATTTATGATATTATCGTCTAAATAATTATTGTACAAAATGTGATTGCAATATTATTTTATATTATTGGCATTATTATTTGATTATTTTACTTGCCAGTCCAAGTATATATACACGGAGAAAAATGAGACTCAAAAATACGTAAAATAACAATAAAAAATACATCAAATTTAACTATGCTAGTCTACTTAACTTGAAACAGACCACTTTTTGTTTTTCTTAATAAGTGTAATCTATACTTATTTGTAGTCTTACCACAACTAAAATTTAAGTCATATTTTAAAAACTGAGTTGTATAATTTGTAAAAATTATTACTTGGTATGTACTTTTAACATTTGCTATCAACCTGTTTTTATTTTTTATAATGCCAGCATAATAAAAATTAGTAAGCTATATTTCTCGAGAAAAAAGAAAGAGAGAGTGTGAGCTTTGACTCTCAACAGAAAACCACTGGTTTAGTGACACTGTGCAGGGTTGAAGAGTCAGGTTTTAAAGTTCATTTTTTCTTCCAAGTGTCAGGCGCGATCATTGGTCCTCGTAATTTGTTGACAAACCCTCTTTCCACATAATTGGTAGACCTCACGTGAAATTACATTTTAGTTACACGTGTTTATCGAGTTATCGATTGTTTTATTTTAATATTAGAAACTATCGTACATTGCAGCAATAAAGTTACTATAGAGCACTCAACAAATTTTATTATGCCGGTATTATAATTTTTGTATATATACGTATAATATAAATAGCTGCGGTCAAATCAATTATAATTGTTATTACTGATTTATTAAAAAATTAATGATGGATGCATTAAATATTACTTAAACTTTACATTCATTATCGAATTATAAATCATTTTTAATTGAATAAAATGAATATAATAAAATGTACTGCAAAATTTATTGTTTTTAAAATATTATAAAGTATAATCATAAAATTATGAATAATAAAAATTAGCGAATCATAATTTGTAATTTATTATTCATTTTTTAAAATCTTTGTAATATTTTCTCTAGAATAATTATAGAAGTTACACAAATTTTCATTGAAAATTAAAGACTTGAAAAATTACTATGATAGCATTACAATTATTATATTCGTTTATTATTATCTGATATGCTATCATAAAAATTTGTTCAAGTATTTTATTTTTTGAAATATTCTTCGGGCTGCTTTTCTCCGTTTATATATATTGTTTTTATTGAGTTACTATTTAAATGCTACATTATTATTAATATTAATAGTTAATAGAATGTTTATAATTTTGTATAATTATGTATGATTTTACAGATGAATAGAATTAACGTTAAAGTAAAAATTCGAGTTGTTGAATTGTTGAGTGTCTAGTTAATTTTTAATTCCTTAGTCCAATATTCCTGTTATCGCTCGGTCATCGTGCTACAGTATTTTATTGCATATTTAGTTGCTTCTTTTCATTTGTGGATCTTTAGATACCTTCAAATAGATCTTCCTTTGTAAAATTATCGTAAAATGTAAATTTTATTTCATATACAAACACAGTTTCTGATTAATAACTTTTTCGATTAGCTTATACTATAAACTTAAATTCACTTGCATCGATTAGTACTTATTATGAAAAATATGTTAATTTTTTATTAGTATAGGCACGGGAACTACAAAACACGTAAAATTAAGGTCATGTGTTCACTGGGTAATATATAAAATATCCGAGAAAAATATTAGAAACGGTGTTTTCTTCCATTTTTTTGTTGATAATATTATTTAAACTAAAGAACGAGTTACATTACATAATGTAGTGATCGAAAGAGATCGTATAGATAGAAAGTTGGTATGATTTTGAACATATTTAAGTATATTATATTAAGATTTATCCGAGAAAAATAACATAAAATGTTATTTTTTCAACTTTGACGCCGATATCTTTTAAACTAAGCGACTGATTTTGACGTTCAATGTGGCAATCGACGGGTTTTATTGAATTCTAGATCAGATTAAAATTTAAAATCAATCGATCGAGTCATTTCTAAGAAATGAAAAAAAAAAAACTAAAAAAAGAATGTTTTTCGTATTTCTTCTATATCTTGGAGTCTAATTAATCGATCGACCTGAAATTTTCAGGAACGTTGACGGTCAACGAGCTCTTTCAATTAACGCAAGAACCATTTCAATCGGTTAATTAGTCAAATAGTTATAGCAAGTTTACACACACACACACACACACACACACACACACACACACACACACACACACACACACATCATTCTTGAAAATCGGGTTGAAAACAATTAGATTCCGAATTTTAAAAAATTTTCTATTTTATTAATGGGAAGTTAAAAATTGTTACCGGAAAAAAAAACCTGTGCGACTATTTTTTATAAACGAAGAACGATTTTTTCGCCGCAACCGCATAACCCTGCTTAAAAAATTCGATAGATTCTTATAGCTGTTGAGACAATCGCTTTTTGCTTTGGCGATTTTCTCCAGCAGCCACCAGAATTCGCGAGTTGAACCCTGGCTTAGGCTGGCCTCTACAAAATTTATAATTAGTTGGACAACGCAGATAGGTTCTTGCGAGAGAAAAACCCGCACTGAATAAAACCAACAATCAATGAAACTTACTTTAAATCTCCTTACGGCTAATTATCTTAAATTATACTCAAGTAATGTAAAATTATGTGAAATAAAGGATGAGGTAGAATACAGGCACAATATTTGATTAAAAGGATAGTTTAATTGCCAATTCTAATAATAAGAATTACCTACAAGCGTACGCAGTAATTTCCTTATCAATAACTAAGTTGCTCCTTGGCGACAACGGCTCCAGTACAAATTATTTGGGCGCGTAGCACAGTATATTAATTTTATTAATTATTATAGGGCGCGAGGCACAGTATTTATTTATTTGTTACAAAAGGGGCGCAAGGAACAGTATGTTTGATTTAATCAATTTCTTAATTATAAATGAATAAACTTAATTTTAAGGAAGTAATATAAAATAAGAGTATAAAAGAATTGAGTAACAAGTAGTCGCTAATAATAAGTTATAAGACTAGATAGCACGTCAGTGCAGTTTTGGATCCAAGATCGAAGTGTCGTTCAACCACCGCAGGGTCTTAGGGCTGAGTTTTTGGGCTCGTTCCCCACTTTCCTTCACGGTTATGCGTTGAGGTGATAATTAGTCATGTGGCCATGGGGCTATGATTCTAGTTTTAGGTCGGCGACGCGACGATAGCAGGGAAACCGTAAGGCTGAGGACGACGAAGACAATCTGCATTGTCTCACTGTATGTATAAGGCCCTATACTTAACTATAGCACTTCTCATAGAACTCATTCATTCTTATAAAACTTCTATGGGAATTTATGAGAATCTATTGGGTTCTATGAGATTTTCTAAACAAGGAAGCAAACAGCTCTAAAATGAAAACTATTCATCTGATCAGATCGTCCAAACTCTCATTTTAATGATTAGAGGAAAAAAAATGTTTTTTTTTCCTATAACTCTTTTGCAAATTGAACTATCGAGCTCAGCTAGAGCTCAAAAGGAGTAACTTTTTATTTTCTACAATTATATGTGCATAACTATACAAAAATATTAATATTTGTAGTAGATATAAACAATATCTATATCAGTGTTACTGGATCCCCATCTTAAGCTGTGCTCGTTGAAACCGCCCGCCATTATGAAAGGAACTAGGAGTTGAGATATGATTTGCTCGAGCTCGATTGTTTACTATTCTGCTGTTGGGGTAGTACACTGTAAATCGAAGTGTTTTGATTTAAAACACCTAAGTGTTTAATTGCCATTTAAATACATTGTAGTCACTTTCTAAACGTTTGCAAGTGTGTAGAAAGTAACTACAATGTATTTAAATGGCAACTAAACACTTAGGTGTTTAAAATTTAAACACTTCGATTTACAGTGTATATCCCTAATAGCACAGTTTGCTTTAGCAAAATTTTACTTTACAAAAGTTTCCTTGAATTTTTCGTCAAATTGCCATCAACTTTGGACTTTTCCATTTTTCACGACAATTTTTATGCAACTTGCTATTGAATTTGACGTAAATTTATTGCCCGAATTAGAATGCAAATTCACTTCAAAAGTTGACTAGAAAAAAGTTGTCGTCAATTTTCAGGTAAATTTTATGTCAATTTATTGTTGACTTGAAAAATTGTTAAGTATTTTTTTACCGTCAAATTGTAGACAATTTTATGTATAAATTTGCTTACCTTCTGAAATGGTAAGAATTAACATTATCGATTTTTTTTTTCGTAAAAAGTTACCTTTAAATTGAAGAAAAATTGACCGCAAATTTTTATTTTCAATTTTTGCTGTCAAATTGTTGGCAAATTCGGGCAGCAAATTTCAGGGAATTTCAACATCAAATTACCGTCAATTTCAAGCTAAAGTGGCTATTAGGGATGTTACATATAGTGATAGGCTGGATTGAGTTAATTTGTACGGCAGTGGCCTCCAACTCGGTTACTAGATTAATAACTTGAATATGTATGTTGTCTTTGATATAAGTTAAGACTCCTCCACTCGCATGATCTGCTGTTATTATATTTTTATTTATTACTTACAGCCTTTAATTTTTTTGGCATAGTTACCCTTGAAGTTCGTCTCTTGTAGGCATAATCAATCGTAGGATGACTCAGAGATGATAAGCTGTTAGTGTTCAAGCTTGGCTATAAGTCCATTTATGTTCCATTGGAGGATTCCCAGAGAGAAAAGTACTACGGGCCCAGGCTTGGCCCAACTTTGTAAAACCTTGGGCCAGGCTTGTAAGCCAGTCTTGGCCCAGGTTTGGTAAAAGTCTGGAATGATAATCTCGGGCCAAGCATGGTTACCAGACCTGGCCCAGGTTTCGTTGCCAGAGCTGGCCCATGCATCGAGGAAACAAATAAATTTAATTAAAAAAAAAATTTATTATTATTAATCTCGTAGAGTTCATGATTATTAACGTTTAAACTATCTAAGGGAGGTAAATGATGTAAAAAAAACTCTGTGAAAATTTTGCTCGGTTCTGGGCGCGAACTGCCGTCCTTCTGATTGCTGGGTCCGAACGGTAGCTGGACAAACCTACTAATGTTGAACTGATATATTTATATGATCTACTTATTAAACCATAGGTATAGCCAAACTTGGGTAATCCTACCTTGGCCCAAGTCTGGATTGCCATTAGACGGCCAAGGCAGGGCCACCCAGTATTGGCTCAAGCTCGGGTAATCATTGTAACGGCCACGACTGAGTCCCCAATCTGGAGCCAAGCATAGGCCAATATAGGTGTGCCAAAGCTAGGTTCCCCAATGCTGGGCCAAGTAGGGGCCCTTCGTCCAACTCTGACAGCTCCTGCATGGGTTATTATTATTATTATTATTATTATTATTATTATTATTATTATTATTATTATTATTATTTCTTTTTAAATTAAATTCTCAGGGAGTTATCCCCGGTAGTCCGACTCTACCGAGGGCCTCACCTGAGCGCCAAATCATTACTGCTGCGATGCTTCATCAACAAGATGATCAGCATGCGCAGCAGGCCAAGTTTCGTTGCCTTAGGAGACGGAGGGATCCGAGAATTACAGCCTTTTGCATCCTCGATGCCAAAAACTCAACTTGCGATGAGCAAGTTGGGATTTTAGCCAATGCAGATACAAAATTCTGTTTCATCCCTCCTAGGACACCAACAATGAGTACGACAAGCTTGACACGGTAGCCTGGGTAAAGTTTGCCAATTTCAAACAGGAGATCCTGATATATTTCGTGTTTGTGCTCTTCTTTAACCGTGATGTTATATTCAGCTGGAGCTGAAAACTCAATAACATAAATGTTACGAGTGGTTTTATCGAAGAGCACAATATCAGGTTTATTGTGATCTATTTTCCGCGTTGTTGCGAATGGCACGTTCCAATAAATACGGTAACGGTCATTCTCAACAACTTGCGGAATGTCTCCTGGCAAATTATTATTATTATTATTATTATTATTATTATTATTATTATTATTATTTTTATAATTATTATTATTATTATTATTATTATTATTATTATTATTATTATTATTATTATTATTATTATTATTATTATTATTATTATTATTATTATTATTATTTATTTATTTTTTTTTTTAATTACGCGGAGAGAAATTTATGGTAACCGTTCTTAGTACGTTTATGAAATATCATCCCATGCCGTTATGGTAATGATTACTTGGAATTATGGGATATAGGCCCATACTTTCTGGGAAAAGTTCCCATAAGGTATCATTATGGTGACAGTTTTCATATGTCATGTGAAAGAATTATGGTAATGGTTACCATAATATTATGGTAACGATTCTATAATGTTACAGTGCAGCCAGATCGCGGACGAAAAGTTCCCCTTCCTTCGCATCATTTTAGCATCACTCACAGCTTAAACGGTGCTTGGGAAGGGGAACTTTTCGTCCGCGATCTGTCTATGCACTGTATTATTATGATAACGATTACTATAATATTATAGTATTGATACCTATAATATATATGGGTACCGTTCCTATAATCAAAATTTCAAAAAAATCGGTTACCACGCATTATGGGAACCATTCTCATTAGTATATTGTAATTGTTACCATAAATTTCTCTCCGTGTAATATTAGGTTGTGGGGTTTTGTTCGTATTCGGAGATACATATACTGTGTTATCTATCTGTATACTACCATTATCAGATGTATAGAAGCTCGTAGAGGTTGTGTCATCGGCACGGGCCCCGGATTCAACTCTTTTAATAAGTCTTATAAAGTGGCTTTTGTCTGATTTGCCAGTGATAAACTTGTAAAGGGTGCGTAGCATTGTCGCAAGGTCAAAAGCTTGCAGTTTGCAGTCTGTAAGGTTTCGTTCCAAATTTTTGCTGGTGTGGTACTTGGATAAGAAGCTATAGTTAATTGGTCGAAATGATAGGCATACTCCTGTTGATTCTTATATGCCTGTTTTAATGGTATTCAAATTAAACTGATTCGATTTGACTGTTATCAGTTCAATTACTTTTATTTTCTCGGTATTCTGTGTAGCTTTAGTTATTTGTTTGTTTACTTCAGTATATCTAATTAGTACGATGGGTGGAGACATTGATGTACTTGAAGAGGTTTCAGATAATTGTCTTTTAATTGGTTAGGTGGTTGATTTATTTGTTGCTAGTAAAGTGATCGGTATTGTTGGTGGAATAATCGAAGCAGTCACTTAGGTCGTAATTGCATTTAGTTGCAGGTGGTCATTTGAGTCGGGAGTTTTGTTATCTTGTTCATTTGGTTTTTGTTGTTTAGGAGTGTTTTTGAACATGATATAGATAGGTGTCCTTCTTTTTTACACATAAAACAGATCATATCGTCCAGGGTCAGGTAGTTCCAGTAGAAGGTATCTTGAACGTCAATTTTCCATGAACTAGGGATTTTTCCAACATCGTCAGGTTTCATATACAGTTGACGTCTGAACCTGAGTGTATGTTAGTATCCTGGGTTATTAAGACCAGCTCGTAGTGTAGTGGTGTTGGACATTGAGGTAATATTTGTTTCTCGTAATTTCTTTTCGATGATATCATTGGGAATCATAGGTGGGACGTTTAAAAGAATAAGCCTCTTATTGCGAGTGATTAAGGGATGGATTAAAATTCTTTTGTTGTCTACTGATATTTTTTGACTGATAATAGAGTCAGCTAAAGCTTTTGTTGCTAGGTAAATACATACGCGATTATTTGCGATTCTTGAGATATATCTAATGTTTTGTGGTCCAATTTTGTTTCCAAGTGCAGTTGTACAAGTTTGTATTGGCTGTCTTTCAATTGCGTCAATAATAATTGCTTGTTCATGAGTCAGGATTGCTTTGGTCTGGAGAGCTTTTGTCGAAGTTCATTGTGTGTTTCATGGTACTGTGGGTCGAGATAATAGCTCTCTTTTCAGAGAACTATTGTTGATGGACTACACTTACTTAATTTTATATGATAAGGTTTCGTTAAAAAGCGGGAAACGGAGCAACCGAAAACACTTCTGTGCCGTTCGAGTACAACGTTAGAACTGGGCAATATTTTTAATATCGAAAAGCGCCAGTTAGCTCTGTATCACTAAGCAGAATAACCAAACATGCGTTGAATAAAGTATATTACGTAACACGTGGACTAAACCATTATCCATAAAACACAATGTCTTTAGCACTGGTATCCGTCATGCACTATACGGAAAAAAGCTTACTGTTTCTGCAACAGAAGGCAGCCATGTTGCTGCAACAGTAATTTTTCCTGTCGCTGCAACATGGCTGCCTCCTGTTGCAGCAACAGTACATTTTTTTCCGTGTAGGAACTTACCTACGAATCGTGCGAGTATACGCTTCCGACTTGTGCTATAAAGCTACTGCGCTTGACTAATAATGGCTGACTTAGTCCGCTTGTTACGTAATAACGAACAATTATTTTTCATTCTATTGTTCTTCGCAAATCACGATGCATACTGTTAGCCTCAAATTGACTTATTTTATCTAGCTGCCGACACTGAAGCGAATCATCAATGCAGATATTATAAATAATATAGTATGTGGCTTCGAATAAAACACGAATTCAGACAGAGACTTTGTCAGCTCTCACATTCGGACCGGATAGCCAATTTCGAATGCGGCTTCTTTCATCCCTAGCCATACACCTAATATATATACTGTATAATTAAAAAATTTTCAAAAACTTTGATTAAAAACGTTATTGTAAAAAACTGTTCATATCATAGTAGTTATTTAAACTTTTAAAATAAAATACATAGGTGAAAAAATTTTGTTTGCAAATCAGCATGTAGCATGTGCATGTGTTCGCTTTAGTATGAAATTAAATGTATTTCATAAAGTAATATCAATATTTAAAAAATTATCAATGTAAGTATCACATTTACTCCCCAGTTTTAGAAACGCCAAAATTCTGATTAACTTAATTATCAATGTTGTGAACGTGTAAAATACATTTAAAAAGTCCAAATCAATTGTCATTGATATTATATCTATCTCGTTATCTACTATGACTTGAAATTTTGAATATTCTAAAATTACCCTGATTAAGAAAAATAATTTGAAATGATTCTAAACAATTTAAAAAAATTTGAATCGAATAATAAATAGATATACACTTAGCATAAATCAAATCAATTTTCTTAATCAGGGTAATGCGCAAGTTCAATAAATAATATTCTCGTCCGAGCCAAAAAATCGTCTTGATTTAGATAATGGGAATAAGAAAGTTATATACTGAAATATAATGACACGGCAAATTTTTGACTGGTTTCATTATAGACAAGATTAAAGGATTGTTTATGATTTTATTCTAGGTCATCTTTTGAATTGTGAGAAACAGCTCGCGGGAAAAAAAATATATTCTCGCAAAATAGTATATATCCGGCTTATATCTTTAGAACAAAAAGCTGCGCTCGACCGTGTAACAACGCCCTCGGTCTGTTGAGAATTCGATTATCGAAAGTAACTCTTTTCGGAAATCAACGTAATCATAATCTAGAAGCACGAAACTGAAAAAAATTTTTTTTCAAAATCCGAATTTTTTGCTAAGCCTTTATGGCTCCCGGTATCTATCTCAAGAGCCAGAAGGGCGTACTAAAAAATTTTGGGGAATCTACGTTTTGATTAAGTTAAAAACGGTCAATTTAAGTTATTAATGTCCAAAACGTTCAATTTACGTCTAATAATTCAATTCGGGTTATGATAATACACCTTTTAATCATCCAAAAGCTTTCATGATAGAATCTAGAGTAGGACTCTATTTACGTCCGATTGTGAAAAAAGCGGTATCAGTGCACATGTTAAATTAAAGTGATAAACGAAACGTCACTATTGATTTCTAATATTTTCAAATAACTATGAATTCTGCAACAATTATAGGTTTGACACATTTGGTTCTTTCCCGCTCGGCATGAATGTCAGAAAGATATCTTTTTGATATCAGAAAGATGACATAGTTTTGTAGATAACTTTATGATACTAATAAGATGTCTTTCTAACACTCATGCCGAGCGGGTTTTTTCATAAGTCGGCCGTTTAAAAAAAGCGATTTATAAGATAAATGGTGAAAACGGTTTGAGCCTAGAGCTTCCCGCTAGTTACAGACTCGAGTGACTTACTCCGAGAATACTAATTCACTAGAACTATGAAAGCTATATACATGTTTAGAGCCTCCATAACTATAACATTTGCATCTTTGTTTTTCTGCCCTGAACCTTGTTCGAAAAAATTTTAAATTATGGAGATATATACATGAGTAATAAGCCGAATTTGCTATAATTGATTTTCATAATTAGATGCGAACAAAGTTTGATGATCCTCTTCGATTGTTTCAAGCTTTATTCAAATCAATCGATTTGTTCGGATAATGTTTTAAAACAAAATTTCAAAAACACGTTAATAAACTTGAAAGCTACAAACAAGAAATATTTTTAAGAAATTAGTCTTGAAGTTTAATATTTTCGAAAAGCAATATTTTGACAGAAAAATTAAAAAATAGAGCTAATTACAAGAACTTTCTTTTCTTCGAAATTTTTCAGTGAGAAAACAAAAAATTAAATTAAAAAAAAAAAAGAATTTCTAGCAGCTCAAATTGAGTAGTACAATCCCACTTTTAGATGTTTGCAGTTTACAATTTTCTGAGTGAATGAAGTCTATTATTTAGTGAAATTTTCAATTTACATTGAAAAGTAGTATATTGCACACCGAGAGAAGAGAGAGTAGGATATTTTAATCCAAGTACGTGACTGCCTGTTAATGCCGAAAACAAGAGTGGCGGACACGTGGA
The DNA here is from genome assembly GCA_964016945.1 of Microplitis deprimator. Taxonomy (NCBI): domain Eukaryota; kingdom Metazoa; phylum Arthropoda; class Insecta; order Hymenoptera; family Braconidae; genus Microplitis; species Microplitis deprimator. The sequence continues at coordinate 16,278,780 of OZ024707.1, forward strand.
TGGAAATTTCCTACCAGCTTTCCTGTATGTACATACTATTTTTCGCTACACCTGCAACGCAAAGTTCGAATTTTTGTCAGTTTAAGGAAGTCTTACGCATGTGAGTATTCTACTTATTATTTCTCTATATCATAAAAGTGCTACTTCCTTCCCATTAAAGAAGGCGAAAATTCGAACTTTCCACACAAGTGTGGTAAAAATAGTATGCAAACCTAAAGAGGCTGGTGGATCGTCTTAACCCACGTGTTTGCTATCCTTGTCTATATAATAAATGAAAAACACATTTGATTTTGGCTAACTTGACCTACTTGGTATCCATTTAAGTCAAATACAATCAATTTTAAGTTATTTTTTTGAACCGAGTTTCTCTCTAAGCATACAACATACTATTTTTTTTTAGAAAAAAGATCAGAATGACGATATGTCTTTCTAATCATTAGTTGGTAGTTATATTTGTACACGTGATCTGGTCTTACATTGGCTTGTTTTGACTTGCTCTAGTTGTTTAAACACGAAGCTTCAATGCAAGTAGTTATAAATAATATAATGTGTGTTCAGGACGAAACGTTATTTTAGACGAGTAGAATGACGACCCTTGTTTCAACTCGGGCAGTGTATAGTCAACTTCCCACTCATCGGAAATGACGTTATTTTATTCCTTGCCACATAATATATTTTTTTTTATTTATGCTTGTCATAAAGTATAAAATATATTTCATCCTTTTTATTTGTTTTAAATAATAAAAGCAAATATACATTACTCATTTGAAGTCATTACCAATTTGGATCGAATTAGGTAGAGATATTTGTTATATCATAATATATAATACTAACCGAAAATTTTGAAAAAAAATAAAAACATTTTAAGAAGCTATGCAGATTAAAGTTTAGCATTAAAAATTTATTTTTTAAATATTCCGAAAAAGTTAAAGATACAATACGTGATTACAAATTCATTTGGAAAATGGTTCTTGAGTTTGTCATGCTGTTTAAAATATAATATATTAGTTAAATATAAACTGAAATAGTAGAAATAGAAATATATTTAATTCCGCAAAACGACGTAAATTAAGAAAAAAAAAATTTTTTTAAAAAAGTTTGGAAATATTTAAAAATCGATGGATGTTTTACAATCAATAACTATTCATTCAATTAGGTTAATTTATTAGAGAGTGTCAGATTTTTAATAAAAAGATATTATTAACAATTGTTGAAATTAAAATTAAGATGAGGTAGCGTAAGAAAATAATTTAATAAAAGTGGCTGAGGGTGTGTGGTGTGGATTAGGTGTCTGCGTGCAGAACTAATAGTGGTGAGATTACAACGTTGCGAGCAGCTACGGTTCAATTATTGGGGCTTAGGACATCCAACAGTCAACATTCCATGACGCTTCAACTTCAAAGCTCGACCCTGTATGACGCTGACGCCTATGCCACCACACCCTCTTCCTGCCACGATACAAGGTACTTTTACTATATTCGAGGCCCTTGAAAATAAGATCTTAGAAAATACTAATTATAGTATTAAATTTAATACTCTTGAGCTGTCTGGGCAATAATTATTTAGATCTGAGTATACTTATCTCTAGATCTAATTTATTTCATTTCGGAAATCAACATAGAGCTAATTAAATTTATGAATATTAACTTATTGAATCTATGTTGGATAAAAGCACCAATTACTGACACCCTATTTTATTTAATCGTTTATTTAATTAATTTCAACTCTATAACAACAATTATAAATTTTTTTTTATGAATCCGTTTTTATTTGTAAAATGTAAAAAAATTTAACAATAGAGTAGATAAAAAAGAAAATATCCACCGAAAAAAAGAAAAACTTTACTCAATTCTGCCTACCCGTAAAAAAATTATGTATGGACATATACGGAGCCCATGCATAAACATATTAACTTTTCTCATACGATTGTATATGGCTATCCCTATCCAAAAATTCCCATGGAATCCACTCAACTGCGGTTTTTGTCGCAGTTGAGTGGATTCTATAGGAATTTTTGGATAGGGATATATAATCATAATCACAACCTCAATTAACATCTAACATTATTACATAAAACCTTGCATGACTTTACCTAGCATTACATCGCCATGTATGAATGTATCTACATATTTCCATAACAACCCATGTAACAGTTTCCATCACAAGTTGCTAGTCGAGGCACTGATCACAAAAATCTTTTGACGGCTACTACATGGACTTGCCCAAGATGACATTCACAAGATAATCTTGTAGTAGTCGTACTATTTTCCTGAAAGTATCTTGCGGAAGATTCCTAGGTGTCTACGTCGTTATATACCTATTAATCTGTCACAAGATATTAATGCAAGATTATTGTACGACTTGCACATGATATTGTACAAAAGAACATTGAATATGTTTTGCTTAAGATGTGTTAGTAAAATTACTTACACGCATCTTGAGCGAGTCTTGCACCAGAAATAACTTGTGAACACATGTCTGGCGCTAGATCTGCTCAAGAAGTCTCATATTACATTGTCTGTGTTATAAGAAATATTTTACATTATATGGGTTGTTAACCATAAATTCCTAAACGATTTCGTTAAGACTGACTACCCTAGTTTTTATAGCTAACTTTCTATTCTTTTCTATATCTAATTATATCAATATTTTTTGTTTGATATCATAATATCAACTCTAATTATGATAAAAAAAAATTAAAATCCCAACCATATTTCTCATAGTGTCAATAATTGGTGTTTTTACCTCAGATTTGGTGATCTACATGGCGCAACGTAGATCTGATGAACGAAATGTACATGTTATGTTTACGCAATTATCTTAAAATCTACATTGATATCCAAAATATAACGAATAAAGTCTACTATAAATCTAAATAATTTTTTCCTATACGTTTTTCAATATGTACTACTATTTAATTATCGATTGTATTCATCAGAATCTTAATTCACTGGTCTCGATTAATACTTTATCTAATATTTAAATATTATCATTGCACTTTGTCGTGATTCATAACACTTAAATACGTAAACATTAGCACTAAACTTGATGTAGAAAATATCAATTCATCATAAGATATCAATATTTTTGATTATTTGAATTATTACATGTAATTCATAATACTTATCTTTATATCATCTATAGATTGTTAATTAGTTATAATCATAATTAATACTTAGTCGGTCTTTTTAATTTGTCCATTTTTTTGATTTTCTTGAAAATACAAAAAAAAAAGTTAGCATGTTAATTGAATATCTTTTTGCATGTATATTAAAATGAGTTACTGTACTCGCCTAGAAAAAACTATACTCGATAGTTTTGCATCCCTACTGTACGTTAAAATGCATGAACAAGTATAAACATAGCGATTTTGAACCACGAAGGTGTATCAGTTGAGTAAAAGCAATAGTTATTAGTCGAGTGACTAGGTGTAGGAATCAGAACTCGAAATAATGAAAATTATGGACGTACGAGCCATTCTCTTGATTAGATGTTTGTTATAATACTGAAACGACGCATGACGATCAGGTTGTAACAACTCTGGGACCAGCAAAACCACAACGTTTGACATCAGGTCACACGTCATCAGCAGAGGTTTCAGAGATTCGTTATCCGAATGAGATTCAAGAAATGGAAGTAGAACAAGAAATGCGGGCCCTGCTGCCAAAAAGTCCATGTAAATCACGTTCATTAACAATCGGCACTCCGCCACACAGGTTGTGCCTCGAAACTAGTTTTACATCACTTCAAAGTCCAATGGAATTGCCCCAGGCTGGACGCGAGTTAAGCGTCGATTCCAGGGGAGTGCCTTGGGAGTACGTCAGCCTAGCAAGCGAGTTGATAACTACACCCAGGCACGACGACCATAAATTGTAAGAAAATAAAAAAAAAACACTGGAATACATATGCGATGGTTTTAAATCCTTGGTTATCTAATGTACTAATTTAACTTTATTTTTTTTTATCTCAATATAAATTTTGAAACCGGTCTTATTATGGCAGCTTTTAGAAGTTTAAACATGCTAATACCTTCTCTAATTATTAATTGGTAGGAAAAAAGAATTTTCGCTTATGTGATAATAATTTAAGTAACATCATATTTACTTTTTCACATTTTTTTCATTATTTCGATTTTGTCCACAGCCCTTGTAGTTATTATTATTTAATATACCCAATAAGTAATTAATGAAGACTATATTTTATAAATATTTTTTTATCTTTTCTTAGCTTCAACCATCCACTTAATTGGGAATACACTCAGAGAATCGCGCCTCTAGCCACGCCTGAAACTATGTCCGAGGCGAGCAACTCGCCGTCGCCATTACCACCAACTAGACCCATTAGACGTACACCAAAAATATCTGGGAACTTATCGACAGCTGCAGATGATCTTAAAAGTAATATTCATTTTGCAATGCTTGCAGCTAAAAATTATGGATTATGCGATGAGATTACTGGTAGCAATAGCAGCAGTGGAAATAGTGAAGCTAGTTATGAAACAGCGAAAAGTCAACGTCTAGGAGGACTACCACCACCTCCAGTTCCACGGCGACGGGATTCCGTAATCTTGAGAAGGTATATAATTTTATTATATAAATACAATATAATTTATAAGAAATTTTAACAAATCGAGGAATAGAAAGCATTTGTACCCCGTGTTATTATAAATAAGTTTAAACTCTGAAAACTTTAAATGATAGCATTAATATAGTCAGGGAATTGAAAATTATAAAACCACGAAAAGTTTTTATCTTATAAGGCCATTATAAATTTTATGAAATGCCGTCGCATGAACCGTTGATTCTTCGATTTTTTCAGCAGCAGCTTTAGAGATATCAGTTGATAATCCTGATATATTGTCAGTGCAGAATTTTCCTTGTCGAAAGCGGAATCGTCAATGACTAAATATTTTTAATTTAGTTTTCTCATGAAACTCAAATTTTGATTTGATATTCGAAAGTTTCTATCAAGCATAATTATAATGCTATTGGTAGAGTTCATTTTAGTAGATTTCATAAGAATATCTATTGCATTTGTCCTCTTGGTGGAATCGTCGAGTAGGTTAAAAAAATACTATTGGTTCAAAAGTTTATATATGTAAACTTTTGAACCAATAGTAGTTTTTTAACCTACTCAAATCAAATATATATCTCTTATTCAAAAAAATCGACTATTTATTTTTTTCAAAAATTATACTGAAAATGTTGTTTAAGATGACAAAAACAAAATAATGTTAAAGTTTGAGCTCTTAATATTAATATTAATAACCACCCCATCGCAATTTTCGATTTCCCATTTAAATAACATAGGAAAAATTTTTTTTAAAGTTCGGAATATTATCAGATTATCACCAACCAGGGAATCAGTGAATCAGAAAAATCCATGGGTATTTTTGTTGGTACTTGAACGCTCTACTAAAGAGGTCTATCATTTTTCGATAAATTTAATTTTTCAAAAGTTATTGAAGGTCAAAGTTGGATTCATAGAAAATTTTTGTATTATTTGACTTCGGGCAAAACTATCAGACTTATCTTAAAATGTAGAGCCTTTTTTAAAGATCATTCCATTTTCTAAAACATATTTTTTACAAAGTTTTCAAAATTCCTGAAAGCCCTTTAGTTATTTGCATTAAAATGGTCATCCGTTCCAAGAAATCGTATACTGGTCGATTTTATTTACTTACTTTTAAATACAAATAACTCAAAAACTTTCAACAATTTCGGAAACTTTATTATAGATAATTTTTAGGAAATAAAATGATCTACAAAAAAGGTCCTATAATATTTTACGACAAGTATGATAGTTTCGGTGGAAAAGTCAATTGTACGAAAATTGACTACGAATCCAACATTGACCTTTAATAGCATTTGAAAAATTAAATTTATGGAAAAATGATGAGAGCTTCTTTGTAGATCGTTCCAACAAAAATGTTTATTGATTTATCCGATACTCTGACCCGCTAATAAGTAATAAAATTTCAAACTTTAAAAAAAATATTTCCCATCTTATTTAAATGGGAAATCGAAATTTGCGATGAGACGGTTGATTACATTAATATTAAGAGCTCAAACTTTGACAGTATTTTTTTTCGTCATCTCAAACAATATTTTCCGTATAATTTTTAAAAAAACAAATAGTCGATTTTTTTTAATCAGTCTAATATATATGTATATGATATAACACAGATTATTGTAACGATAACACCTACAATTGTAAATGGATCTTAATAAACTTGGCACACGTATTCTGTGAATGATTGTGTCGGTTAAGTTCGAAGCTGAGCAAAATTAGTCAATTGGTTAAGAAATGGTGGGCATTTAAAATTCCAAAAATAATGTGATATGCTACTTCTGTGGCTTTTTTCGTCAATAACTTTTTAATGGATACACATCTAGCCTTATTTTGAAAAAAATTAAAGCTGGTAAAATAGGTTATATTTCCTTTTTTTAATTTTTTGTCTTACGGTAATTTTTGTAATCCTAATAAAGGTTCAAAACTACATGATTGATGTTTGTGTTTTGGTAAAAATCATATTGTTATATCGTTGAAAGTTTTTAAGGGATAATTATGAAATTTTGTACAGTTATTTTTTAGGCGATTATCTTGATCAAGTTCAAAAATTTTTTGAATCGGTTGAGTATTTGGAAAATAATGGCAATTTGAAATCTTCAAAGAATCGAAAATTTCTGCTTTCGTGTTTTTCTTTTTTTTTTTCTTTAATAACCTTTTAACAGAAATATCTATCCTTATCATGTAATAGAATGTCAAACCTGATAAAATAAGCTTTATCTTTTGTTTTCTATTTTGTATTTTACAATAATTCTTCTAATTTCAATAAAGGTTTTAAGTTACATGAATGTTTTCTATTTGTTATGGCCAAAATTCCCTTATTCTATCTTTGGCATTTTTTTACCTCGAAAGTCATAAAAAATTGATTTTTAATTTAATCTCATCTTAAAACTTCCACAATGAGAAATTAATTCCAATTTAGATGCCAAATAGCCTTTTTTTGGTTTAGTTTAGGTATAAGAATGAAGTTGTAAGTGTTTCAGAAATAGACTGGGCCGCCAGTTTCTAAATTTCTATTGTAATTTTATATAAAATTGATTCCCGTTATAATGTTCAGTTTTCTACCGCTGTATTGCAGGCTGCTAAAGTTTTAATTGATAAATCCTAATTAATATTTTTTTTACAATATGAGCGTCTGATGTGTGCATTTTTTTATTTTCCAACCTTTATTTTATTATTTATTATTTTTAAGTAAATTATTGACAAAATTGTTATATTTAGAGAGTCCTTCTGAATCAAACAATGGAAATAATTTTTCACCATACCCGCACCGAAAGTTTATATTCCTGCCTTGTTTAGAGGGAAGAAAGTCGTTCTTTTCTTTAATGAGAAAACAAATGATAAAAATTAGCGCATTCGTCATTCTTCCCACAAACAGAGGCCGAAATTTAAACTTTTCAAATGCAGATTTGGTGAAAAATTGTATACCCACCACGGAGGAAGGTAGGACGTCACAATCCGCGTGTTTGCCACCCTCGCCTTTGGCTTAGGTAGGCAATTATACACGCGAATTGGGATGTCCTACTTTCCTCCCTTGATGTGTAATATACTAGAGATAGCGTTACTTGTTAAGGTATATAATATAATAATTATAACTTTCGATTTTATTTACAGGGAACATACTGTATGTACCGCTGCTTGTTGTAGAGATGATCTCTCTGACAATTCTACTCCTTCATCAATTCATTCAACTTGTATTATTCGCAATACTTATCCTGTACAAATAGATTTTTCTAATGAAGATAATGGTACAAATGAATCGAGTGTAGATTTATACGAAGTCAGGGTAAATAATGCTAATAAAATTTCTGATATTTCTATATAAAATCGTTTGGAAAATTATAATTAGCCGTTCATTTTCTACGTATACTTTTAGAAAAATAAATTAATTTTACTGAAACAATGATTTTGGGAAAGTAAAACATACTATAGATCCTAAATAGCAATGATATCATGCAAGATGCTCGGGCAGAGTATTTGATCAAATACTTAAAGCAAAAGATATAAAATCTTGTTCAAGATTATTCTTTCAAAGTTTTTTATGCAGAATTGTAATAAAATTTGCGCAAGAATAGCTCCAGGAATGAAACACTCTCTAAACATGAATTAGTGAAAAAAGTGAATATTCACTTATTTTCACTATTTTCACTAATTCATGTTTAGAGAGCCAAGCATAAGTTTACTTCCCTTTTTTCACAGAACTGTGAAAAGTATAGCATATAAAGTTGAAAGAGGGGAGCTCCATATGGTGCAATTTTTTCAGTCAAAATTTAGAGCAATAGTTGTTAACTTCTAGAGTAGGAAATCTGTTTCGAGTCTTTTGTACAAAATTTCAGTCAATATTGTGTACCATCATGTTGACAGTATTGCGAACAACTCTTGCTCAATATGGCGACTAAGAATGTTTCTGCTTGATGTTGACGACATGAAATAATACCTTGAATAAATCTCGTTAAAGGTACCATAAGAGCTTATAAATAGTTAGACGTTCCTGCCTAAACTTTTGTTGTTTAGTTATAATTAATAAAAATTTAAAACCTACAATCCCACAACATAAAACCTTGTTTTGTTTGTGTCCTCTTTTTTCTCACGGGATATATTATGCAGTGTAGTCACTCTAGCGGTCACACTATTTCCGCGAAATTCAAAATTTATAATTATTGCACGCTTTATATTTTTTTTAGCTCGAACATATCCTTTTCTATGAGCAAAAGATAATATCAATAAACTTTTTATAGTAAAGTAATTAAATAAACTTTTGTAAAAATGGGGTCAAACGCGTATGAAGCGCACACTTTTGGATTTTCCAAACGTTTTTATACTTTCAAATGAAAATTACGTCGATTATAAAATAAACAATTTTAACGCCACTATATCTTCTCAACTGTACCTTTTGCTAGAATGTTTTTTTATGGCACTTGATAACGCAAAATCACAAATGTCTGATCTTTTTCAAAGAAATAATATATACTTTCTTTTTTTAAAGGGATCACTGGGTCAACGTGATAGTAATAATGATGTATTCTTAAGTGTAAAAAGCTCTCCAGAATGTAAAAGACTTATGACACCAGCTACAAATATCAATGCTGAATGGAGGAAACCATTTGATACAGTTGGTGGAACTTCTGTTGATACATCACTTCCACTACTTCGTGGTTTATCACCAACTCCAAGTCATGTACAACATACATCACCGTTTTCTAGTGCTAAAAGGAAAAAATATGTATATCCTATCACGTTAGTTGGCCGAGGCGAAAGTAGTGTTTAAAATTTTAGCAATGCACAAAATTTATAATGCCATGGGACCATAATTTTTACTTAATTTTCTTAATAAAAGCTCAGCTCTTTTTACAAAGAATTAAGATTATAGTCTAAGAGCCAGTGAACGGCTACATGTATGTATTTGACCAGACCTGGGTTTTTTTAGGAAATTTTCTGCTTTTTGAGAATCTTTCTTCAGATTTTGGATTTCTCAAATAGTTTTTGAAATATTTGCAAAAAACCAAACCACTTTTTTTTTACTAAATTTTTTATAACTTTTACAATTTTTGCCAGCCCCAAATTTCCACTTTAACATCTTTTATAGATGCCATTTCGAATCGAATGAGACCTTAATCATAATTTTCGGTGGTCTTGAACAGGTTTTCGTCAAAAAGGCACTTGTTGACTAGACTACGGGTAGTATCTCAGATTTTGCTATCTGCTGATGTGTGTACACAATGAATACGTCTGCCGTAATCAATATAAGTTTTTAAGACTATAATAAATAAAATGTATCAATGGCAGATCTGGTCAATTACTTAAAAATTTTTTTTTTTATTTAACATTTTCAAAACTGTCTGCCACAATGTTAAACGCGCGATAATGGTCTGCCGTTAATATTTTCCGCTAGCAATAATAATATATTTTGAAATTTCAAAACGGCGGCCGTGTCAAATGCATTCAAAATTAGCCAAAAATCGATACCTGTCTTACCTGAGCGCCCGCCGCATTTACCACTTTGGGCTTAGTGAGTTCCCACCTCATGTACGGTAGGTACAGGGGCCTCGATGTACAAAAACCCAGGTCTGGTCAAATACGTACAGGTAGCCGTTCACTGGCTCTTAGACTATTACAAGAGTGAAAACCAGGACTCTTGTGACCTTTAGATGAACCTGGCGACTCCGCCGTCCATTTTACGCCAATATTTATACTTTTGTCCCTGTGGCTTTATTTATCTATTATTGATTTTTATTTTATTTTATGATCTCATTTCTCAGAATGTTAAATAAACAATTTTTTTTTATATATTATTTCATTTTAATATTTTTTTAATGATGTGCCAATACTTAATACTTAGCTGTTGTAATTATATATTAAATAATATTTAGGCCTATTGTACATCGAACGAAAAAATTGTTTGATTCGTTCTATAAAATACTTTCTTTATTAATACACACAGTAAAAAATATTGTGTTGAAATAAATATAATCTGTGCGGTAAAAACAGTCCACACAATATTTGTGTTATTTTGTAACACAGGCTATTTGCGTCGAATTTAACCACAAAATTTGTGTCAAAATTCCAACACAAATTCGAATAAGAGAACAAGTTAATTGAACACTTTTTAAATGTCCGTGGCGACACAAAAACGTTAGGAAACCGGTTGACCCTGCGGGCCAGCCCCGAAACTTCCCACTGTTTCTCACGGAGCTCGAAAATATTATTGTCGATACACATTCGAGCTCTTTGAGCTCGACAGTACCTTTAAATATATTAGTATTTTTAAAGCTTTCGAGTTCGAAAAAAATGAGGTTTCGTATTAATCTCCAAGAATTCGAGAAATTGAAAGTAATCAATAAGGATCGTTTTTTATAGTTTCTTACGATTACGATTGATAAATTCTATGTTTTTGGACAGAAATTAATAGAAATGATCAAGATGGAGAGTTACATGAGCTTTCAATCAAACCAGAACGTCAATATATGGAATATTCGGAAAAAAATTCAGAAGTAGTGATTTTTTTAAATTTTTATTGATTATATTATTTAAACTAACAGACCGATTGAAATTAATTATGTAATTATCATCGATAGATTATGAAGACATAGGCCGGTATAAGTTATGGAACACATGTTGAATTACAATATGCGTTATCCAGGACAAATAAAGTAAATTTATAATTTTTTAATTTTTCATCGCCGATATCTTTTGAACTAATCGACAGTTTTTCAGCCTCTTACGGTAAAAAATTTTTAGAATTAATCAGTTTTGCAATTTTTAAGTTTAGTAGAAAAAAATACTTTCTTGAAAATCTTTCGACAACGATAACTCTTAAACAATCAATCCAATTTTGATGTTAGAGAGGATATTCGATGCAGCTTATAGAGTTTTAGAGCTTATTAGATTTTCAAATCAATCCATAAAGTATACTAAAAGCTATTCAAAAAAAAACATTTCAAAAATCCCTGGCGGTCCTGAATCGCGGTGTATTACGGTGAATCACCGGGAATCACCGTGAACGCTCACCGTGATGCCACCGTAAATCACTGTGATTCGCCGTGATTCGCCGTGATTCACCGCGATTCACAGTGATTCACCGCGATTCACAGTGATTCACCGTGATTCCGCGAAAATCACTGTTACTGTATAAAAAAAAGCAATACATTATGAAACCTCGATGGGGCAGCAGAATTTTACAAAAATTCACCGTGAATCACGGTAAATCTCCATAGTTCGATTATAAAACATCACCGTGATTCACCGTGAAGACGTGAATCACCGTAATTTCACGCACACATTCACGGTAATTTACGGTGATTCACCCTATCAGCGTGATTTACCGTGATTCACCGTAATTCACCCTATATCACGGTGAATCAGGACCGCCAGGGAAATTTATTTTTGGAATAACTTGAAACGCACTATACCGATCAAGCTCAATTTCTCAGAGCGATTAGGAATTGATAAGCTGCTTCGAATGCCATCTTAAAGATCCAAGTCCGTTTATCTGTTCAAAAGTCAGAGAATACGTACATAAAACACATACATACACTCGGACATCCTCTTAAAAATAGTCAGGATAGCTTCCTAGGATCCGAAAACGTCGAGATCCGTTCAATACTCTGTTTTCGACAATTGGACCAGTAACTTCCCTTTGTTTTAAAATTTTCAATTTTCGTAGCGGAAAGTTAAAAAATGATAACTTTTACATTTTATTTTTATATCATGGATATTCATTAAATACAAATAATATTAATTTGAGATTATCAAAGTAATAAAAATTGTTATTCAGCATTGAACTATTTTTTGACAGTAAACAATGATTTTATTATAGTCGAGATTAAAAAAAAAATCTCGTAATATTTCATAGCAGTTGTAAACAGTCAATCGATTCACATCTTTTAAAAAAACAAAAACACATTTTTATTTAGCGAAAACATAATTTTCACATTATATAGAATAATTCGAAATTATAATTAAATTTTTTTTATTAGTATGATAAACATTCCAGCTTTGAGTAAATGCTAAATTTTATTCATTGATAATTAACATTTTTAAGTTAAACTGACATTTATAAAATGTCGATTTCACTTTCATTTTTTATCGTAATTTTTCTGTGACTATCGACTGAGTTTTCAACATAAACTTTATGTTAATTTTAAAGTAACAGTTAATAAATGTTGATAATTTGAATTTTTAAACTAGCGGGTAACATTTTCAAAGTGTCAAGTAGTAGATCGATTCAAAATTTTAAAGTAACGTAGTGAAATGTGTTGATTTAAGACAAAATATTTAACATGGACCGTTTTTAACACAGATACACAATATTTTTTTCTATGCAGTTGTAATTTGATCGAGAGTTAAGATTTTAAATCCAACGAATTGCCTTCAGATGTTAACATCAATCCCATAAATGATAATGGCATAAAAGAGTTTCAAAAATTAATTATTGATTTGAAAAAAACATAAAATAAAATAAAAAAAATTTAATATTCTAGTCTACACTTTTTACATTTTTTATTAATGCTCTGCTAGTTAAAAAAAATAAATAGATTGTATATAGAAAATGAATAAATGCGAAATGATCGCATTATAAATTATAAAAATGATATAAATAATTTTAGTATACAGTTTTTAAATTTCAAAGACAAATATCAAGTTTATAAAAAGAATAATAATTTTGTTGAATGTGATAACTATAAGATTTAAAATTATAATTTTAAAAAATTATATTTAAAATAATTTATAAAGGTAATATATAATTTATAAAATAAAAAATTATTGAAAAACTTTATTTACAAAATTTATTCTTTAAACTTTTCCTTTATCAAAACATTGACTGCTTTTAGTTTGATCAAATTAATTTCCATATATAATAATAATAATAATAATAATTTTATTGGATTACAGAAGCCCATGGTGGTGTCATAGGTTGTGGATTTTGTAAATATGACATCACTACAGCGGATATAGATAACATGAAACTGCTTAAAATTTGTTTAGTATCATCACTAACTCGCGAATTTGCAAAACTGATGCAAGAACAATACAATGCAACCCACGCACACCATTTTAGTCTCATCATAAGTCCGCACATACTGAATATCATTCCTAAAATATTCATGTAATCTGGTGTTAAATCATCACCTGGTTGAACCTGGCTATTTACTACTGATGGCTTGTATCGAATTTCTTTATCGGGACGTCGTGGATCCGATGAATTTATCATTCTACAAACAGTTTTTACTGTTATAATATTTGTATATTCTTCTAGTTATAATTATTTAGTATTAATACTATTAATTAGTCAACATTAATTGGAAAATATAAATGAACTTACTTGGAATCGCTGATAAAATAATAAATAATTGGAGTACTTTTTAGGTTATCACGTCACAGACAAGTGTATAAATTTTAATTTGTATTATTATTATTATTATTATTATATATATGTGTGTGTATAAAATCTATAAAAATTGATAATAACTCAATATTATTCAATTTTATTTATGCAAGCAATAGATTTAAAATAGTCTACGTGTAAACGATTGAGCAAACTGAAATTGTCCTAGCAAACGAGTGTACCTCGGGTGTTCTCGGTTATTACTCCTACTCTTGTTTGTTGACTTTTGTTACTGTATATTTACCATGGAAATTTTGAGTGCCATAGACTGAGCCTAAAGTAGATATCATATCCTGTAGTAAATCAACGAATGACCGATAAATTTTAAGGATGGAACTATAATAAACTTTTCAAAAAAAAAGTTGTTATGAAAAAATGTAAAATCCAAGGACCGAAAAAAAATAAAATTACTGTTTAAATTATTGATAAAAAAGCCTCGAAGCATAATAAAAACATAACTGAAATGAAACAAATCAGTTTGAAATAATTACTAGAATATAACCGTACGCTGATTATTATTGGTTATTTAAAAAAAAAAGTCACAACATAAATATACCAAACCTACTCCGAACATCAGACGCACTGTCAACCCTCTTAATAGAAAATTCAACTGTCGGTAAAGTAATTTCCCAGCGATAACAAGTGAAATAGATATAAACGGCGGATAAATACAAAAAAGTACAAACACCCTGATAGCCACCCTAACTATAAGTTAACTACAAGCTACTGCCGTATTTTAAAGGTAACTTAAAGGAAAGGATTATCCAGCCAAGGTTTGCCAGAAACTTTCTCGTTAAGTTAGCCGAAAGTGTTGCTCTACAACACTTGTAGAGCAATGTCTGGCTATCAGGGAAATTTTATAACTCATTAGTTAATTATTGTACCGGAAGATCAATACAGATTCTTGTAGAAAATTAAGAGCCCTACAAAAAAGGTCTCTTATAATTTTTCGATAAATTTACTCTTTCAAAAGTTATTCATAGTCAAATTTAAATTCATGGTAAATTTTAGTATTATTTAACATTCCCGCTAAAAATATTAGTTTTATCACAAAATGTCATAGGACTTTTTTTGTAGACCATTTTATTTCCAATAAAATATCTTTCACCAAGTTTTCGAAATTTGGCAATGATCTCTAGTTATTCGCATTTAAACGTCAATTTCCTAAGAAAAATCGTGTTTTGACATGGTGATAGATTTTTGAAACTGAAATTCCCTGACTGTTCCAGGTATTCTAGTCAAATAATTAAAAAATTCCCTGACCATGTGAAGTAATATTAAATCATTGGAAATATTTATTCAATTCAAAATAAAATGGTATAAGTCAGTTCAATAAATAATCAATCACTGCCGTTAAATGAAACTTTATTTTATTATTTGTCAATGTTCATAAGTTTTTTTTATTTATTAAATTAATAATTTTTTATTTTTTATTTTAAATCTATGTTTTTATATAACTTACTCTATAATAAAATATAAATAAATTTTTCATTTTCACTAGAATAAATTTCATAAATAAGAACGTTTTATAGAATATTAATCAAGTACGCGAATAATAAATATAGTGAAACTTATTAGTTCAATACTTATGTATATTTTTAATGTTTTTGGTTTTTTAACTTGTCAATATGTATGTTAATAGCTTCAAGATCCTGACGATTGGTTTCTACTAAGACTTTTTTTTCTACCAGCCTTTTTAATTTTAACTGCTTCATTTTTTCGCTATTGGAATCAATTTCTACTAATTTTTTTTCAAGACGGTTTTACAATCGCATTCACGCCACGCCACTTTTTGAACAGTTTTGACAGAAAAAATAATTTATCGGAGTTTTTCAGTCAAAAAAAAAGAAAGTAAAAATTTTTCCAGCTTTGCGACGAAATTCCCTGATTTTTCCAGTATATTTATAATTCCCTGACATTTCTAGGTTTTCCATAAATGTGGCCACCATGAATTATTTTATATTTTAACAATTTAATAAACTTAGCCCGTCATTTTACTCGGTACGATTCTAAACTAAAATAAACTAAATAAAAAAATATCATACCAAGACCACCAACATTTTGGTCATGATCCCAAACATGTCCAACAGCCCGTCCAGTGAGCATGAGATTAATCAAACTCTGACTCCCATAGCCATAAGTAGAGTCAATGGCCGGTTCACTTGGGTCCGACATTTCATTGACCATGCCCTCAAGTCCTTTGGTACAAACAACAGTATAGAGCAGCAACAAAACACCAAACTGTTCCTTAAACATATCAATTCTCGAAGTGAGCCATTTCTCAACATCGTCCAAGCTCCTGGTCTCCACTATCCTCAGACTCGAGTGAAAATATTCCGAGTCTCTGTCATGAGCTTCAATGTCATCCCCATCTCCATCTCCATCCCTATCTCTATCTCTGTCTCCATCACCACCGCCATCGTTATCACCGTCGTTATCATCCTCGTCCTGATCATCATCATTACGATTATGAACAATATGAACCAGCGAATAATAAGGCGGGTCATCAGCAGCCTGTGATATTATTTCTAATGCCGCTTTAACAAGCAGAGCATCCTGTTTATCACTCGTTATATCTCTCCACTAAAATATCGTAAATTACGATAATTACCGCAATTCGGATCCGCCAGAGTATTCCTAAGTGATCAGGATCACTTTTTGTTAGCTTTCAGTTTTCGATTCCATGTCAACTTTCTAATATTCCTGAATGTTAATAAAATGATGACAAATGGAATTTTTCAAAAAGTTTTAAAAGACATCTTAAGGATACCAAAAAAAATTTTAAACAAAAAATAATATAAAAATTGTTAGTAAATAGTACATAAAATGATGACAATTTCGGGATGAATAAAAGTTACCATCTTAATACTGACAATTTGTTATCTAAAAATGTTAACTAAATGTTGACTTTTTTAGTTATTTAAAAGGTAACATTGAGATGTTAAAAATTTATTAACTATTTCAGCTGAACATTTGGGTTACATTTTAATATAAACTTTATTTTGACATCTGTCAACTGAAAATGCTGCCATTGTTTATATCATTCTATGTTACCTTTTTGATAACTTTATCTGATTTACGCTGTCATTTTTTTGTTGTCATTCTCGTGTTCAAAATGTCGATTTTTATGCATCAAAGTGCGCTCAAGAAGAAAATAAATGCCTTAAAATAACTTTTGACTCTACTGAAATTATCTAACAAATCATTGAACTCAATTCAAATATTTAAATTATAGAATGTATATATTTGTGTAAACCGATAGGGGACAATTAAGAATTAGTAGATAAATAAAACACTAGTGCATTCTATATCTTATTCTAAAATAAGAAATCGGTTTTACTTATGAATTAAAAAAAAAATTAACCCAAAAAAGTAATTTTCTCAGTTTACAATAAAATATTTAATTTTTCAACATAAAGATAACATTCGGAATTCAATATGTCAACATGGAAAAGATGTCAATTTGTTACCTTTTTGGTATAAAAAAAACTCATTGCTGTTTGTCAACAAAACGTTACAAAGTGTAATCAAGAAGTTACCGAAATGTCATCAAAAAGATGAGAAATTATTAACATAGTTGTCTTTTTGAAACATAAAAAAGTTAACTTTTGGCTGAGCATTAGTAGTGGTATTTGTTGAAAAAATCTGCATTGTACATCGCAAAATTAACTAATTATATATTCTAATAAATATATTACTAATAAAATTAATTAATTAACATCGTAAAATTTTTTTTGTTAACTTTTTCTATACTAATTACTATGTAAAAAAATGAGCTATTAGTCTAATCTTATTGAAACTCGAAAGAAGTTTGAGCCAACGACTGAATGGCGTGAAGTGCTACCGTACGCTGATTTTGAAACTTCAGCAGCATTGCGCTAGTTTTACGCGGCACGGTAATAATTCGTTTCGCGCTAAAAAATCGGCGGTAAATTTTAGTTGCTTGTCAATAAAAAATAGTGAAACAATTACAAGTAATTCTATTGGCTCGCAGGTCCCCACAAAAATAATAACAATAATCGTCGCATCGGTATCTGCGACCCAATGAGATAATTTTTAGCAGTAGAGGGGATATATTCTCGCTTGTGAGTGGCTCGCAGTTACCGTTACAAATTAATCACAACAATAATTCCGTCGGTACCTGCGATCCAATAACAATGTAATCAAAGTTGCGGGAAAAATTACTCAGCTCGAAAAAAAATACATAATGTATAGATTTTAAATTTATTATTAGTGTTTTTTATGAAACTTTTCCCATAGCAGAACTATTCATTATATGGATTATGACACTCCAAGAGTTTACATTATTTTTCACCGGATCTGCACCTGAAATTTTAAATTTTTGTCTCTATTTACGTCACTTGTTACTTTTTTGCTTTCTTGATACTTTTTTTATTAAAGTATCTTTCGAGATGTATATAATTAAAATAAAAAATAAATTTTTTTTTCTGACAGTCTAGTATACAATCTGCATACTGACTTTCTTACTCTCTAAACATGAATTAGTGAATATTCACTAATTTTCACTATTTTCACTAATTCATGTTTAGAGAGTAGTACTCAATGTAAATTGAATAAAATTATTAATGTTTTATCAAACATTGAAGAGAAGTTTACGTTTTGAAAAATTTGGTGGCCCTGAAAAGGGCCGTTTGGTTTTATGGTTTGAATCAGGAAATTTACTTAGAACTAGTATATTTGGTGACAGAATTGGTTCCTGTGCTGACTATAATTAATTCAATAAATCGTCAAATAATACAAAATTATTTACAGATATTTACAATTATGATCAAATTGTCTTAGAAGAATTATGACAATTTATATTTTTTAGCAAGAAAAAGAATACCTTTAGTATCAGTATCTTTTTTACGTTTATTACTAAAATTATTGATAGTCTCAATTCTATTATTGAGATTAACTGTAGTTGCTGGAGTCATTTGAGTACACGTACTTCCAACACAATCATCCTGCAGTACTTCAGAGCTTCTTCCTTGACAATTGGTCGAAATCAGTTGGCCAGTTGGATAACTTTTAAATAAACACATTACCCAGTTCTTAATTCGTGATGGAATGTTATTTAAAACTTTGCTGAATTCCTTATCCATTTTCACCAACAGATCATTCGTGACTTGGCAATCAAGAAGCCAAAACCAAGGATTCCTATCGATGACTTCCGGAATCTTCCATTTGGACAATTTAATTGTTAAATATATACAGAAGCATGCCACAACTTCTGCTTTATATTTGACGCACATTGACGTCAGCTGCAAAGTGTATGTTGCTAACTGTAGAAAAATGTTTCCAAGTTCCTTACTTGCTTTTATTTTTCTACAGAATTTCAGAATATAAGAGTGCGGGTGATTTATATCCATATCGAATCCAAATGTAATCAGAAAAAGGCTCTCATTCATTATTATATTGTTAGCATTCTTGCGATACTCGGCAGTGGTGGTGTCCAGCGTGTTATTGCCGTCTCGATTTAAACAGATGTGAAGAGCTCTGATCACGTCTTCTAATTTTTGTAGCTCTTCTTGGACCTTTGCCGCCACAAAAATTGCCGTCGCTGCCACTTCATATCTATGGAATTTTGGTAGTGAATGCTTAGTATAAAATCTGTGCATATACACTGTAGCAGTATTTACACAGACTTCGGATAATTTTAGCTGCTTGCCCAAGTCACTGATTAAATAAGCGGCTTGCTGCTTATAGTCCAATTCTTTCTCCGCGCTGACACCGTCTCTGAAGCTTGGAGAGTTTCTTAATTCTTCTGAGTTGAAATACCACTTACGAGCCATTATTACACACAATTTTCTATGTCTATAACTTTACTGTAAACTTTATTATTTAACAGAAACAGTTTATGCACTTTTGAAGTCACACAATTTTTTTTTCTGTAAACTTGTATTTATTCTTTGACGAACTGTACGGTATTGAGTTCAAGAATAAAATGATGAATATTGACGAGACACTACAATTCTAGGGATTTCAGAACAAAACAGTTTAAGATTTTGACCCAATGA